>CAKNXH010069850.1:0-12258 GCA_932178445.1 Andricus quercusramuli
TTTCCTTGGACAAATAAGCCACCATTTATTAAAATACAATTTTTTTTAAATTGGTAAGAAGCGATAGTAGGAAAACATTAAATTACAAAAAACACTGTTAAAATAAATGTTTTTTGTAAGTTTTGAAAATTTTTCAGTAAAAATAATGCGTTTTTACATTCTCATTCTAATGAGAAGGTATTGGTTTTATGTAAAATTTGACTTGGTCGGTTTTCATCAAATCTCCACGTTTTGAGACCCCCTGAGCCAGAAAAAAAGGTTTTTACCAAGGTGTCTGTCTGTCTGTCTGTCTGTAGGCACGATAACTTTTGAAAAAATAATCAGATTGGGTTGTGCTTTGGCACACTTTTTTAGGGCCTAAAAAGAAAGAACAAGTTCGTTAACCAGCTATTTCGGATGAAAATTCAAAAAGTGAGCACATTTTGAAAATTTTTGAGAACAATTTTTTTGAAGATTTGGAAATTCTATGGACGGTTGTTAGTAGTAAGCAAAAAGAGGAAAAAAATATCCTAATGACTTTTTCAGATAAAAAAAAAATTACCAGAGTTATAGCATTTTCAAAATTCCAAAAAACAAACGAAAATGAACATTTTAAGCCGAAAAACGCACGTTATGAAAAAAAGTCAAGAGAAGAAAAACGTTGATTTTTGAACACCTTACAATATTTTCATAATAACTTTTTGAATTTTTCAAAAAATAAAAAATTTAAATTCTGATCGCACAACAAAATAATGAGAAATCAAAAATTCCATTTTGCTGTGAAACGATGCAAGATACGACAAAAGATGACTGGACCAAAATTATGCACCTAAAAAAGATCTACAAATTTGTTATTATTCACTTTTTGATATGACGCGTAGTTTTTGTTTTATTCATAAAAAACAGCATTGAAAATAGAAAAAATAAATTTTTAAACGAATAACACAAGCTACAAAAAACATGACGAAGACAACATTTGTTCATTCAAAGAAGAGGTACAAATTTGTTATCCATCATGTTTCGATAGGACGCGTAGTTTTTATTTTATTCGTGAAAATAACATTGACAGTAAAAGAAATCAAATTTTTGGAAAACTTTGGAAAAATCCATTTTCATTGTAAGAATATATTCAAAATGAAAAAAATAACTTTTTTGAAAAACGGAAAATCTAAAATAACATTTTAACTAATAAAATTTGTCGCTTAATTTATATAATTATTCTTGATTTGAAATCAAATACAAATCGCGAAGCGCGACGCCCAAATCGCGCGCCGTAAGTGCGCTCAAACTTTTTTGTTTCTATTATACGGTGCACAGAACCGAGCGTGGAACGCAAGGTTCAAATGAATTTGAAATCAAATATCGAGCGCGAAGCGCGAGTATCTGGATGAGAATGTGTTCCTTAAGGTCGATAGAACCTTGAGTAAATAAATTTCCTTTTCAGTCTAAAATAAAAACAAATTTAACAATCACTTCATATGTAGAGGTTTTGATAATTTTCTAATATTTAGAAATAAACTTTTTCTTTTCATCGAAGTCGAACACGAAGTTCAAAGATCTAGAGGAACCGAGCGCGTAGCGCGAGGTGAATACATAATCGAGCGCGAAGCGCGAGATAAATATATGATCGAGCGCGAAGCGCGAGATCCAACAGTCGCGCGCCCTAGGCGCGCTCAAACTTGCGAAGCGCGCGATGAGAATGTGCCCGCCAAGCGGGCAGATTTTTTTAACATGATATCATCCGTAATATTATTTTGATTTTTAAAATCATAAAATATCTATTTTTTGGCACGACAGCCACCTTAAACGACACCATCTGTACTGATACTGAAATTTATAAAAATATAATTTGATATTTTTTCGCGAAACTGTTTTTTTTTTTCGTGCATGGCACATTAATCATTACAAACCTGTACAATAATTATTTTAATTTCTATCTCACTAAAATTGAAATATTGAAATTTAGACCATTTTAATTTCAAAAATATTGCTTTTAATTGACTAAACTTAAAATTTTCAATCACTCGTAAGATCTTAGAATTTTATGTTGAATTTATTAATGATATTTAGTGTTAAATTTCTGTCATTCATTTTTTGATTTAATTTAATTTTAAAGTTAACGTTAACGTTATTCCTTCAAAGTAAAGAAAAATAAAATTTTAAATTATTTTAAATTTGAAAGGAATCAGAATTGAAAAGTTAGGGATTAACACGAATATAAATCAGAAAGGGATCCAACGTTAAAGAAGTTGAAATTATATCTATAAACTTCAAAGTTCTCATCAGATGTCAGTCGTATCCCCAAAATCAATCTGCTTTAAATTTTCTCAGAGCAATAAAAATAAAATGAAGGATAAGAAAAATACTGAAACTTTAGGACCGCAGATTTGAGTTTTTCTTCGAACGAAACGTGGAAGCGAAATAGTGTCGTGAAATCGAGCAGAGAGTAGTCTCTTTTTTATTGAAACTTTAGAGAAACTGGAGAAAGGGAAACACATAAACAAAGAGAAAGGGGGAAAGGTAAAAAGGAGAAAAATTACTTTGGAAAGAGAAAATGTAAACTGTTCGTAAAATAAAGATAAAGCAGTGACAATATGAGAAATAGGGAGTCAGTGGAAACTATGGGTGTAGGTTGGAAGTTAGTTGGCGGAAGGGGGGGGGGGGGCTTGTCGTGAGAACTAAAAGGAAGGCTTTGTTTCTATCATGTTCAGTTCAAATGATATAAGTCATTCTTGTAACTTGAGAAAGATTTCGCAACTTGGCATTTCTTTGTCAATACGTTTCCGGACTTCGAAAATCAATCTTCTAGATCATTGGGTTATATACAATAGGTTCTTGTTGAATTGAACTAATCGCTCCATTCTCGATTGTCAATCACGAAATCTTTGTAATAAATTCATAAGTCAGGAGTATTTAGAGAAAAGTAGAGTGATGGTGAGATTATTGTTAATTGACATCAAGATTCGCGACAGCGAATCGTCACTAAGTACAAAAAAAGCTATCAGAATTCTTATCTAAAATAATCATGTATTTTGGAACCTTCGTAGGTTGTCGTCGCACTTCTCAACCGATTTTAATGAAACATGGATAGCAAAATAGTGGGCTAAATTAATTTAAATGAATATAAATTTTTAAAGAATTTTCGATATCTTGAATCGTTTTTAAAATTTTAACGTAATTTAGTTTTAGTTGAGAATTTAACTTTTATTAAGAATTAATTTTTTTAACTGAAAATGGAACTATTCCATTTTTGGTTTAAAACTGATATATTCTATACAAAATTCAGCTTTTTGGTTACAAATTCTTGTACATTCTAGAAAATTCGTCTTTTCTGGTAGAAAATTAATATTCTTGGTTGAAAATTCTTTCTTTTTGTTTTAAATTGCAACTGTTTAGTTATACATTTATCTGTTCTTGTTGAGAACTCAACTATTTTCTTGAAAATTTGTCTTTTTCGGTTGAAAACAAAGTTACTTGGTTTAACATTTAACTGCTTCATTCAACATATTTTTTTTAAATCCACCCCTTCGGTTGAAATCTTCACTTTTTTGATTAAATTTATCTCTTTTTGTTTTCTGAAAATTAATGTTTTTATTTCAAATTTTAAATGTTCCATTTGTAGTTGGAAATGTGTACTTTATAAGTTGAAAAATTATAATTATTTCATAGAAAATGCATGTACTTTGTTAAGAATTCGTATTTTTCGTTAGGAAATTAATCTTGTTTTTTTTAAAGTTAATCTTCTTGGTCGAGAACACAAGTATTTTGTTGAAAAGTTGTCTTTTTTGGTTTAATTAGACTGGTTGAGAATTCGCTCTTTTTATTCAAAATTATTTTTTTTTTAACTGAAAGTCTTACGATACCATTTTTGGTTAAAATTCGTCTTTTCTTCAACAATTTATCTTTTATGTTAGAAAAGTCATCTTCCTTCATTCAAAATGAACTTTTTTATTGATAATTCAACTTTTCGGATTGAAAATTTAACTTTCTTCCAAAAAATTCGGCTTTTGACTTAAAAATGCGAAGGTTTTCGATTGAATTTTAAACTTTTTTCTTTGAAAATTCAACCATTTGGTTGAAAATGCATCTTTGCAGGTTGAAAATTCAACTATTTTGATAAATTCATATGTTTGGTCAAAAATGTAACTGTTTTATTGAAACTTCGTCCTTCTGGATTGAAAATTCATTTTATATAGTTGAAAAGTCATATTTTTTGGTTGAAAATTCATCATTCTAAGTGGAAAATAAACTCTTTTTTTTTAATGCAGCTGTCTTAGAAACAATTCGTCTTTTTGGCTTCGAAATTTAACTAGTTGTTTAAAAAATCAACTGTTCGGTTGAAAATTTTTTACTTTTTGCTTGAAAGTTCAACTTCTTTGTTGCGAATGCAACTGTTTGGTTAAAAATTCATTGTTCTTTTGTTCAGAATTCGTCTTTGTGGATTGAAAATTCATCTCTGTTGGTAGAAAATCTTTTTTGGTTGAAATTTTTTTTTCTTGAAAGTCTCTTTTGGTTGAAAATTCAACTACTATTTTGATGATGCAAAATATTTTTTGACTTGAAATCTTAGGAATTTGAAGTGTTTTATGTCGAATTCAATATGGTATTTACATTAATTTTATTTAAAGAATTTATTCCTCTATTTTCATGAAAAATCACTCTATTCCCTCTGTATTCAGAGAATTTTGGATTTTGGTAACAAATAGTTCAAATTTGATAAAGTAGTATATAGACGCCCATTAAATGGTAACATTTTAATACTGTTCAAGATTTTAAAAATGCATGCAATATTCATCGAGAATGTGTTACTACAGACTTCTCATTAAAATCAGGCACTTTTCATTCAACAGAAAAACAAATAAAATACATTTTTTTATAAAATTTTATTGAAACTTTGTTATACAAAATTTAAAAAAAGTTAATAATAATAATATTGATAATAAAATGAATGCAACAATTAATTAATTAATTTAATCAATTAATTTCTATAAAATTGGGTCGCAAATGAAGAATTTGTCAAGTGAAATGGTATGGTGTCATTTAACTGAATAAGATAATAAATCAAATTAATTATTGTAATTAATTCTTAACGAAAGTTATTCAAAAAGTTAATTTAATTTTTTATATTCAGTAAATTAGTAATTTAATTTAAATTAATTTAATTGAGTGTACCTATTTTTTTTAATTGCAAAAAAAACATGAAATTCCATCGAAACCATCTGCGATGCAAACAATGTGCCAAGTACAACTACATATATATGAATTTTTGAAATCAAAGTTGGCCAGATTATTTAGGAAAAAATATTCATATTAAAATATATTAAGAAACTTGTTTAAAAAATTGTCCTGTAGAAATTTTAAATGCCTTAATATTAGATATGTTAAAACTTGGCGAGATTGCATGTTATAAGAATAATGATTTTAATACAAATTTGCTGGGTATGAGTGATAAATGATATAATCCTGCCAGTTTGTATAATATTCAATGTAGCTTTTTAAAATTTATTTAAAAGTTTCGCTAGGGTACTTTAGAGAACAAGTTTCTTAATATATTTTATTATGAATATTTTTTCCCAACTGACTTGGCCGACTTTGATTTGACAAATGCATATAGTACTTGGCAGAGTTTTTTCATCGCAGATGTTTTTGGTGGGATTTAAAAATATCTTTCATAGCAGGATGATCTTCGAGAATAGATATTGGACTACATATAAGATTTCTAATTTACTAAAAAATGATGTTAAGAAGCCCCTTAAAATAACATCTCTCTTTATCACTAATTGCGATCATTTAAAAATAAGATTACTAATTGAATTTTGTAGATTTGAAAGTAAGATTAATGATGCAATTTAGTAGACATGAAAATATATTTTCATCTCACTGATAGTCCTGGGAAGTTGGTATAGTATGTACCGTAACGGTACTTGTGACCGGGTAAAGGCACTAGGTCATGAACTTTGAGAACCCAAACCACGAGTCACTTGTAGTTGGCGGCTTTATTGAATTCTCCCGATAAAACTTATTCGATTGCTCGATAACATGTTTGAATAGCAAACACTTCAAAAAGTAAATTTCCTACTTTCTCTTCCTAACGAGAATTAATTTTATTTAAATACTTTTATTTCAATATAAATTTTATTTTCAAGACAATCTTATAATTAATAATCGAATCCATTCGTTAACCTTTTCCACAATTTTCACTTTATAATAAAATGATTGAATTTGGAAAATTAATTTTTTCTAAGGAATTAGTTTCAAAATTCTAATTTAAATGTGTATATACATAATTTTTTAAACGAAATTTGCAATTCTTCAATTTTTAACGCTTCAAGTTTAAATAATTAAGTTTGAAAGTTTACAATGAGAAAGCATATAATTTGAAAAGTTTGTAGAATAATTAAAATTCAATGGATCACATTATTTGAAATTCTTGAATTTTGAACGGTGAAAATGACACTGAATTTTTCTTGTACAGAAATCTCATTTTTTTAGTTTAGAAAAATCTGTCCAATCACTTTGAATGTCACTTGACACTGCATGATATGATACTTATTAATCATATTCATCGTCTAATAATTTCTATTTAAATATATTAAATATATTGTTCAATACATATTATGATGGATACATATTAAATATATTAATGAATATTAATAAACATATTAAGTATATTAAATTTTAGTTTCTCATGTAATAACAATTTAAAATTCTAGAATTTCAAAAGCCTTGGCGTTCAATGTCAAACCATTCAAATATTAAATTTAGTTTTATATTTCATGCTGCCAAGTCTTAATCGCTTTGAATTAAAAATGATTGAAATTCAAAAGTTTTCAATTTTAAACTATTCAATTTTAAATGGTTTTAATTGAAAATAATACAGTTCCAATTCTTTTGAATTTCAAATAATCCAGTGTTAAAAATTCTAATTATAGATTATTCAATTTCGAACTTTTTGAAATTTGGAGATGCTTTTTAATGCAAAATAAAATTGTTCAATTATATGAGCACATTGAATAAGAATTTATATACTGTTTATTATGAAAGTATTCTTAGAATAATTCAGTTTTAAAGGTTTATAATTTAAAAATTTGCATTCAATTCACTTTTCAATTTTAAATTGTCAAATTTTAACCCATTTGATTGAAAATAATTTAAATTCAAAAGTTTTTTTTAATTTTTAATTTTTCAATGTTGAATTTTTCAATTTTGAACACTTTTAATTATAAACGATACAATTTCATTTAGTTTGAATTGTAACTGGTCTAATTTTCAAAACCCTAATCTGAAAATATTCCATTTTTAACGTTTTGAAATTGTACTGTTTTCCAAATTTTAATCTAAAGTCATTCAATTTCGAGATCCTTCAATTCAAAATAAAATTGTTCAATTTTAAACACTTTGAATTAGAAATGTTACAATTTAAACACCTTTGTAATAAACTTGTATAATTTTCAAAATTATAGTCCACAATTTTCCCATCTTGAGAGCTTCTAATTAAAAAATGTCAAAATATAAATTTACCTAATTTAAAAGCGTTTCATTTCAAAGGCTTTCAATTCAAAATTATTAATGAATAATTATTTTTTCAAACGTGTTTTAAACTTGATATTTAAGAATGTGTCCATTAATGGATTTTTAAATTTTTTATATTTCAAGTGTTAGGAAATAAAAATGCAAAGACGTGAACGCGCAACTAGCGCGCATGCATTTATCGGTAGTTTCATAATATTTGAAAATATAATAATTTTTCTGTTTGAGTTCAACTCCAGTAAATTGAATTAAATTAAAAAATTTCTCAAATCACCTATTCTCTAAGTGAAACAAAAAATCATTTGACGAAAGGATACATCTCCAAGTTGAGATCAAAGTCACCCAGAGTTTGCGAGTTTCTTCTTAGTCGCAGGAAGTTCAGAACCTCGAACAAACGATTAACCGTGATAACGTGTAATGAATGTGGTGCATTAATTAAAATACTAAGCCGCACTGGGAGCTAATGGGACGTTACCAGAAGACCTCGTAACTAACAGCACCGAAACTTCCGGTTGAATTACATTGTCCAACGCGTGTTCATCTCAACATCTGGAAATTAGATCGTAACTAAAGACCATTTTATATACCATCATTTAAAGATTTAAACTTTCAATGTCCTCCCTGTTTCTGAATACTTATTATCTTACGAAAACCTACAAAAAATATATGAAAAATGTGACGCAGATTTTCAAATCCAGCTAATAATTAGGCACTGCGTGGGTGCTGGCAAGAAACTAAAGAAGGAATAACATTCAGCGGCCCTCGACTTTGGTGAACTACACTTAACTCCCGATATAAGAACCCCCGATTCACGATATTCCTGGAATCTATGGCCTCCGGAAATTGGTGATGAGAGGAGCCGCGGGACTGATCGAGAAGCGGTGCTCATTCAAGCGTGACAAATAGCATGAGGGCCGCACTCTTATCGCATTATTTACGCCAGGTTGCGACATGCGTCCAAATCCAACAGAAAGGGTTCATGTGGCCCTACCTGTTTATGTTTGGATTCACACGATTCAGGATCAAGGCTATTGAAAGCCATGTCCGTAACCGTTCTTATATCGGGAGTTGAATGTATAAATCAACTCAAATAAGTCTTAGCGGATTCGCATAAGGGTTCGTCCATAAAGTATTTACCGTTTTTAGGCTATTTTTGACCACCCGAAATGTATCGTAGTCGAAAATTAAATCAAAACATAGGAAAGAATAAATTCTTTCCATTAAAATGAATGTAAATTCCATATTGAATTTTCAACAAACAAGATTAATTTTTCAACTTATAAAGGATAAATTTCTAACATAAATTGGAATAGTGACATTTTCAGATAAAAAAATTAATTTTTATTTAAAAAAAAACTATTTTTAACAAAAAAGTTAACTTTTAAACCAAAGAGGTGAATCTTGAAAAACTAGGAATCTAAAAAAACTAGTTCAACTTTCAACTATGTAGTTAAATTTTATACTAAAAAAGATGAATTTTGAACGAAATAGTTACATTTTCAACGAAAAAGATTACTTTTCCAGCAAGAAGGTTAATTTTCTACCAAAGAATACGAATTTTCAACACAATTGTTGAATTTTGAAGCGAAAAGGAGGAATTATCTACAAAAAGGTTGAATTTCCGATCCAAAAATATTTTTGATTAAAAGGTTAATTTTATTTGAATAGTTCAATTTTTTAACAAATTCTTGTTCCCTTAATCAAACCAAATTAACTTAAAACCATTTTACAAAAAATGGTGAATTTTCAACAGAGAAGATTAATTTTTGACCACAAAATACGACATTTTGACAAAATATACGACTTTTCAAATAGAAAAGATTAATTTTCAATAAAAGTGTTAATTTTCAGCCAAAAGAATATTAGTTACATTGTTAGTTTAAAAAATTAATTACCAATAAAAAAATATAATTTTCAACAAAATATTCACATTTCAATAAAACAGATGAATTTGCAACTAAAATGATGAATCTTGAAAAAATGAATTTTCAACAAGAGTTCAACCCAAAAGATGATTTTTTGACCCGGAGGATTATTTTTTTTCAAATGGTATACATAAATTTTGTACGAAGGGGATGAATCTTAGAAAAATATGAATTTTCAACAAACTAGTTGAACTTTCACCCAAATAGTTGCACTTTCAATTAAAAACTATGAATTTTAAACCAAATAGTAAAATTTTCAAACAAAAAGATGAATATTTCAGAAAGAAGATTAATTTTCTACGAAAAAACCACGATTTTTCAACAAAATACATTAATTTTCAAGAAAATTGTTGAATTTTGAAGCGAAAGGGGTAAATTATGTACAAAGCGGTTGAATTTTCGATCCAAAAATATAATTATTTAACAAAAAAGTCAATTTTGTACCAAAAAGTTAAATCCTCAAACAAACCAGATTAATTTAGACCCAGACGGTCTATTTTTAACAAAAAAGGATGAATTTTCCACCATGAAGATAAACTTTCCACCCGAAAAGCCGAATCTTTAACGAAATACATTAATTTTCAACCAGAAAAGATCAATTTTCAACCAAAAATAGAAAAGTCACATTATTAGTTGAATAATTATTTCTCAATAAAAAAAACGAAGTTTCAACAAAAGAAGGCAATTTTTAACTAAAATGGTGAATCATAAAAAAGTGACTTTGCAGCAAAAGAGTTTCACTCAAAAGATGATTTTTTAACTCGGTAGATTAATATTTTTATATTGAATAGTTAAATTTTCAACCAAGGATTAAATGAATCTACAAGAACAAAAAAATGAATTTTCAACAAGGTTTCAATCAGGTAGCTGAATTTCTGACCAAAAATCTGATTTTTGAACAAAATAGTTGCATTTTCAACAAAATAATAAAATTTTCAACCAAATACTAGAATTTGTAACCAAACGAGATGAATTCCGAAAATATAAGCAAAAGTAGTGAATTTTATTAGGCTCTATTAATTTAGTTCGAATTTAAGCGATAAACAAGAAAGGGGAAGCGGTATGTTTCTTAATAACAGAGAAAAAACACAGTAAATCTCCAAGATATTATTTATCTGAAGTTGGATAAAAACACTGCAAACAATTGAAAACTACAATTATCTGAAGACAGATAATTTTTATATGCCTCGCGATAAAAATTACCTGCCTTCGGATAATTGTAGATTTCAATTGTTTGTAGGGTTTTTATCCAACATCAGATAAATAATATCTCCATTCACTGTGAAAGAATTCTTAAAAATTTATCATGAAATGTGACGGACAAGAAACTTGTGCAATTTTTTATTTTATATTTGTAGTTAGGGACACGTGCGTGCCCAAGCATTTTGCGTGCTTTTTTACTTATAATTTCTCAACAAAGTCGTCTACAATTTAAAAATTTTTCTCAATTCTGCCGTCCTGATGAAGTGTAGTGTAGTATAGATGTTATATTTCTTCATCAGGACGGCAGAATTGCGCTTTGATATAAGTACCTTCAAAGGGGGTAATTCGGACATGCTGGGTGAATCCGGACGTTCCTAAATTGATAGCTTAAATTACTGAAGGAGGTTTCAACCAGAATCTAAAACCAGCTTAACTGGTTAAAGTTAACTGATTCTGGATTCTGGTTAAAAACACCGTAATTAATTTCAACGGTCAACTTAGGAATGTCCGAATTCACCCCACATGTCCGAAACTACCCCTTTGGAGGGTATTTTATTGAGATATTTTTAGAAAAAAATAATCATTCCAAAATACAAAATGTCTGTCACTTAAGGTAGTCAACTTTTCATGACAGATGAGACCCCTCAATACATATTTGAAATATTTACTTTTGTTGATACTCTTTTCGTTTATTATTTTTTTGTTCTTTTTTGCGTTATCAGTCTACGTGTAAGGACCTTAGATTTAAGCAACAATTGTAGAATTTCTGTTCCTGCCCTAGGCTCTTTTGGATAAAATTACAAATTATAAATTAGAATCTTTTTGGAAATTACGCTTATGTAAATCCTTCCATATAAAATATTGTTTTGAAAATAAGTTTGTGTTGATATTTTCTAAACAGTGAATTAGCTGCCCTTCAAGAAGACAATTGTGTACTGAGAACTTCCATATCGTGACTTCGTCAGAGGTTCTTGATGCTCTATGACGAGTTAATGGAAAAATTGAAGAAAAGTAGTCGATCGGAGGTTGTAGTTCTTGCTAGGAATCGAATCCGGTTATATGCCTTGTTCAACTCTTTTTGCCTAATGATCCACAAAGGTTGCATGCGAAAGACGAAGTAGAATCCTTTGGCCCCGACTAGGCGTCGCCATTATTCAATGTCCTCGTTTTTTCCGCAGCAATCATTTTTATTCCATCGCAACGACTTGGTGGTGGTTCTGAAATCGTTTCGAACTTCCATTCCCAATCGATTATTCTGTCTTTCTTCCGAGAGTGAGTAATACGACTTTTGCAAAGTGCTTAACACAAGTTGAAAATTGTGCCGGAAGGCAACCTCCCTTTGAGATAATATTCAATTTACTTTCTGTTATTTCCAACATTTCATCCATTGTAAATTAAATATCAGGTCAGCATGCGTTTTAGGCTTGATTCAGTATTTTAATATTCGTGCAATATGTTGCAGATGGAAAAACTTTATATTTTATAAAATGAAATTATGTGGACTTTTAAATATACTATTGTTTCCACTGTAGAGCACAAGTTGATTTCAAGTTTTATTCATTTGCACTCCCTTTGAGATAATATTCAATTTACTTTCTATTATTTCCAACATTTCATCCAT
>CAKNXH010069851.1:0-11023 GCA_932178445.1 Andricus quercusramuli
TTTCCTTGGACAAATAAGCCACCATTTATTAAAATACAATTTTTTTTTAAGTTGGTAAGAAGCGATAGTAGGAAAACATTAAATTACAAAAAACACTGTTAAAATAAATGTTTTTTGTAAGTTTTGAAAATTTTTCAGTAAAAATAATGCGTTTTTACATTCTCATTCTAATGAGAAGGTATTGGTTTTATGTAAAATTTGACTTGGTCGGTTTTCATCAAATCTCCACGTTTTGAGACCCCCTGAGCCAGAAAAAAAGGTTTTTACCAAGGTGTCTGTCTGTCTGTCTGGCTGGCTGTCTGTCTGTCTGTCTGTCTGTCTGTCTGTCTGTCTGTAGGCACGATAACTTTCGAAAAAATAATCAGATTGGGTTGTGCTTTGGCATACTTTTTTAGGGCCTAAAAAGAAAGAACAAGTTCGTTAACCAGCTATTTCGGATGAAAATTCAAAAAGTGAGCACATTTTGAAAATTTTTGAGAACAATTTTTTTGAAGATTTGGAAATTCTATGGACGGTTGTTAGTAGTAAGCAAAAAGAGGAAAAAAATATCCTAATGACTTTTTCAGATAAAAAAAAAATTACCAGAGTTATAGCATTTTCAAAATTCCAAAAAACAAACGAAAATGAACATTTTAAGCCGAAAAACGCACGTTATGAAAAAAAGTCAAGAGAAGAAAAACGTTGATTTTTGAACACCTTACAATATTTTCATAATAACTTTTTGAATTTTTCAAAAAATAAAAAATTTAAATTCTGATCGCACAACAAAATAATGAGAAATCAAAAATTCCATTTTGCTGTGAAACGATGCAAGATACGACAAAAGATGACTGGACCAAAATTATGCACCTAAAAAAGATCTACAAATTTGTTATTATTCACTTTTTGATATGACGCGTAGTTTTTGTTTTATTCATAAAAAACAGCATTGAAAATAGAAAAAATAAATTTTTAAACGAATAACACAAGCTACAAAAAACATGACGAAGACAACATTTGTTCATTCAAAGAAGAGGTACAAATTTGTTATCCATCATGTTTCGATAGGACGCGTAGTTTTTATTTTATTCGTGAAAATAACATTGACAGTAAAAGAAATCAAATTTTTGGAAAACTTTGGAAAAATCCATTTTCATTGTAAGAATATATTCAAAATGAAAAAAATAACTTTTTTGAAAAACGGAAAATCTAAAATAACATTTTAACTAATAAAATTTGTCGCTTAATTTATATAATTATTCTTGATTTGAAATCAAATACAAATCGCGAAGCGCGACGCCCAAATCGCGCGCCGTAAGTGCGCTCAAACTTTTTTGTTTCTATTATACGGTGCACAGAACCGAGCGTGGAACGCAAGGTTCAAATGAATTTGAAATCAAATATCGAGCGCGAAGCGCGAGTATCTGAATGAGAATGTGTTCCTTAAGGTCGATAGAACCTTGAGTAAATAAATTTCCTTTTCAGTCTAAAATAAAAACAAATTTAACAATCACTTCATATGTAGAGGTTTTGATAATTTTCTAATATTTAGAAATAAACTTTTTCTTTTCATCGAAGTCGAACACGAAGTTCAAAGATCTAGAGGAACCGAGCGCGTAGCGCGAGGTGAATACATAATCGAGCGCGAAGCGCGAGATAAATATATGATCGAGCGCGAAGCGCGAGATCCAACAGTCGCGCGCCCTAGGCGCGCTCAAACTTGCGAAGCGCGCGATGAGAATGTGCCCGCCAAGCGGGCAGATTTTTTTAACATGATATCATCCGTAATATTATTTTGATTTTTAAAATCATAAAATATCTATTTTTCAGAGGTCTAGTTTTTGGCACGACAGCCACCTTAAACGACACCATCTGTACTGATACTGAAATTTATAAAAATATAATTTGATATTTTTTCGCGAAACTGTTTTTTTTTTTCGTGCATGGCACATTAATCATTACAAACCTGTACAATAATTATTTTAATTTCTATCTCATTAAAATTGAAATATTGAAATTTAGACCATTTTAATTTCAAAAATATTGCTTTTAATTGACTAAACTTAAAATTTTCAATCACTCGTAAGATCTTAGAATTTTATGTTGAATTTATTAATGATATTTAGTGTTAAATTTCTGTCATTCATTTTTTGATTTAATTTAATTTTAAAGTTAACGTTAACGTTATTCCTTCAAAGTAAAGAAAAATAAAATTTTAAATTATTTTAAATTTGAAAGGAATCAGAATTGAAAAGTTAGGGATTAACACGAATATAAATCAGAAAGGGATCCAACGTTAAAGAAGTTGAAATTATATCTATAAACTTCAAAGTTCTCATCAGATGTCAGTCGTATCCCCAAAATCAATCTGCTTTAAATTTTCTCAGAGCAATAAAAATAAAATGAAGGATAAGAAAAATACTGAAACTTTAGGACCGCAGATTTGAGTTTTTCTTCGAACGAAACGTGGAAGCGAAATAGTGTCGTGAAATCGAGCAGAGAGTAGTCTCTTTTTTATTGAAACTTTAGAGAAACTGGAGAAAGGGAAACACATAAACAAAGAGAAAGGGGGAAAGGTAAAAAGGAGAAAAATTACTTTGGAAAGAGAAAATGTAAACTGTTCGTAAAATAAAGATAAAGCAGTGACAATATGAGAAATAGGGAGTCAGTGGAAACTATGGGTGTAGGTTGGAAGTTAGTTGGCGGAAGGGGGGGGGGGGGCTTGTCGTGAGAACTAAAAGGAAGGCTTTGTTTCTATCATGTTCAGTTCAAATGATATAAGTCATTCTTGTAACTTGAGAAAGATTTCGCAACTTGGCATTTCTTTGTCAATACGTTTCCGGACTTCGAAAATCAATCTTCTAGATCATTGGGTTATATACAATAGGTTCTTGTT
Organism: Andricus quercusramuli; assembly: GCA_932178445.1. NCBI lineage: Eukaryota > Metazoa > Arthropoda > Insecta > Hymenoptera > Cynipidae > Andricus > Andricus quercusramuli. The sequence goes on from CAKNXH010069851.1 coordinate 2,876, forward strand.
GAATTGAACTAATCGCTCCATTCTCGATTGTCAATCACGAAATCTTTGTAATAAATTCATAAGTCAGGAGTATTTAGAGAAAAGTAGAGTGATGGTGAGATTATTGTTAATTGACATCAAGATTCGCGACAGCGAATCGTCACTAAGTACAAAAAAAGCTATCAGAATTCTTATCTAAAATAATCATGTATTTTGGAACCTTCGTAGGTTGTCGTCGCACTTCTCAACCGATTTTAATGAAACATGGATAGCAAAATAGTGGGCTAAATTAATTTAAATGAATATAAATTTTTAAAGAATTTTCGATATCTTGAATCGTTTTTAAAATTTTAACGTAATTTAGTTTTAGTTGAGAATTTAACTTTTATTAACAATTAATTTTTTTAACTGAAAATGGAACTATTCCATTTTTGGTTTAAAACTGATATATTCTATACAAAATTCAGCTTTTTGGTTACAAATTCTTGTACATTCTAGAAAATTCGTCTTTTCTGGTAGAAAATTAATATTCTTGGTTGAAAATTCTTTCTTTTTGTTTTAAATTGCAACTGTTTAGTTATACATTTATCTGTTCTTGTTGAGAACTCAACTATTTTCTTGAAAATTTGTCTTTTTCGGTTGAAAACAAAGTTACTTGGTTTAACATTTAACTGCTTCATTCAACATATTTTTTTTAAATCCACCCCTTCGGTTGAAATCTTCACTTTTTTGATTAAATTTATCTCTTTTTGTTTTCTGAAAATTAATGTTTTTATTTCAAATTTTAAATGTTCCATTTGTAGTTGGAAATGTGTACTTTATAAGTTGAAAAATTATAATTATTTCATAGAAAATGCATGTACTTTGTTAAGAATTCGTATTTTTCCTTAGGAAATTAATCTTGTTTTTTTTAAAGTTAATCTTCTTGGTCGAGAACACAAGTATTTTGTTGAAAAGTTGTCTTTTTTGGTTTAATTAGACTGGTTGAGAATTCGCTCTTTTTATTCAAAATTATTTTTTTTTTAACTGAAAGTCTTACGATACCATTTTTGGTTAAAATTCGTCTTTTCTTCAACAATTTATCTTTTATGTTAGAAAAGTCATCTTCCTTCATTCAAAATGAACTTTTTTATTGATAATTCAACTTTTCGGATTGAAAATTTAACTTTCTTCCAAAAAATTCGGCTTTTGACTTAAAAATGCGAAGGTTTTCGATTGAATTTTAAACTTTTTTCTTTGAAAATTCAACCATTTGGTTGAAAATGCATCTTTGCAGGTTGAAAATTCAACTATTTTGATAAATTCATATGTTTGGTCAAAAATGTAACTGTTTTATTGAAACTTCGTCCTTCTGGATTGAAAATTCATTTTATATAGTTGAAAAGTCATATTTTTTGGTTGAAAATTCATCATTCTAAGTGGAAAATAAACTCTTTTTTTTTAATGCAGCTGTCTTAGAAACAATTCGTCTTTTTGGCTTCGAAATTTAACTAGTTGTTTAAAAAATCAACTGTTCGGTTGAAAATTTTTTACTTTTTGCTTGAAAGTTCAACTTCTTTGTTGCGAAGGCAACTGTTTGGTTAAAAATTCATTGTTCTTTTGTTCAGAATTCGTCTTTGTGGATTGAAAATTCATCTCTGTTGGTAGAAAATCTTTTTTGTTTGAAATTTTTTTTTCTTGAAAGTCTCTTTTGGTTGAAAATTCAACTACTATTTTGATGATGCAAAATATTTTTTGACTTGAAATCTTAGGAATTTGAAGTGTTTTATGTCGAATTCAATATGGTATTTACATTAATTTTATTTAAAGAATTTATTCCTCTATTTTCATGAAAAATCACTCTATTCCCTCTGTATTCAGAGAATTTTGGATTTTGGTAACAAATAGTTCAAATTTGATAAAGTAGTATATAGACGCCCATTAAATGGTAACATTTTAATACTGTTCAAGATTTTAAAAATGCATGCAATATTCATCGAGAATGTGTTACTACAGACTTCTCATTAAAATCAGGCACTTTTCATTCAACAGAAAAACAAATAAAATACATTTTTTTATAAAATTTTATTGAAACTTTGTTATACAAAATTTAAAAAAAGTTAATAATAATAATATTGATAATAAAATGAATGCAACAATTAATTAATTAATTTAATCAATTAATTTCTATAAAATTGGGTCGCAAATGAAGAATTTGTCAAGTGAAATGGTATGGTGTCATTTAACTGAATAAGATAATAAATCAAATTAATTATTGTAATTAATTCTTAACGAAAGTTATTCAAAAAGTTAATTTAATTTTTTATATTCAGTAAATTAGTAATTTAATTTAAATTAATTTAATTGAGTGTACCTATTTTTTTTAATTGCAAAAAAAACATGAAATTCCATCGAAACCATCTGCGATGCAAACAATGTGCCAAGTACAACTACATATATATGAATTTTTGAAATCAAAGTTGGCCAGATTATTTAGGAAAAAATATTCATATTAAAATATATTAAGAAACTTGTTTAAAAAATTGTCCTGTAGAAATTTTAAATGCCTTAATATTAGATATGTTAAAACTTGGCGAGATTGCATGTTATAAGAATAATGATTTTAATACAAATTTGCTGGGTATGAGTGATAAATGATATAATCCTGCCAGTTTGTATAATATTCAATGTAGCTTTTTAAAATTTATTTAAAAGTTTCGCTAGGGTACTTTAGAGAACAAGTTTCTTAATATATTTTATTATGAATATTTTTTCCCAACTGACTTGGCCGACTTTGATTTGACAAATGCATATAGTACTTGGCAGAGTTTTTTCATCGCAGATGTTTTTGGTGGGATTTAAAAATATCTTTCATAGCAGGATGATCTTCGAGAATAGATATTGGACTACATATAAGATTTCTAATTTACTAAAAAATGATGTTAAGAAGCCCCTTAAAATAACATCTCTCTTTATCACTAATTGCGATCATTTAAAAATAAGATTACTAATTGAATTTTGTAGATTTGAAAGTAAGATTAATGATGCAATTTAGTAGACATGAAAATATATTTTCATCTCACTGATAGTCCTGGGAAGTTGGTATAGTATGTACCGTAACGGTACTTGTGACCGGGTAAAGGCACTAGGTCATGAACTTTGAGAACCCAAACCACGAGTCACTTGTAGTTGGCGGCTTTATTGAATTCTCCCGATAAAACTTATTCGATTGCTCGATAACATGTTTGAATAGCAAACACTTCAAAAAGTAAATTTCCTACTTTCTCTTCCTAACGAGAATTAATTTTATTTAAATACTTTTATTTCAATATAAATTTTATTTTCAAGACAATCTTATAATTAATAATCGAATCCATTCATTAACATTTTCCACAAGCTTCTAATTAAAAAATTTCAAATTATAAATTTACCTAATTTAAAAGCGTTTCATTTCAAAGGCTTTCAATTCGAAATTATTAATGAATAATTATTTTTTCAAACGTGTTTCAAACTTGAAATTTAAGAATGTGTCCATTAATGGACTCTTAATTTTTTTTTAATTTTAAGTGTTAGGGAATAAAAATGCAAAGACGTGAACGCGCAACTAGCGCGCATCATTTATCGGTAGTTTCATAATATTTGAAAATATAATAATTTTTCTGTTTGAGTTCAACTCCAGTAAATTGAATTAAATTAAAAAATTTCTCAAATCACCTATTCTCTAAGTGAAACAAAAAATCATTTGACGAAAGGAATACATCTCCAAGTTGAGATCAAAGTCACCCAGAGTTTGCGAGTTTCTTCTTAGTCGCAGGAAGTTCAGAACCTCGAACAAACGATTAACCGTGATAACGTGTAATGAATGTGGTGCATTAATTAAAATACTAAGCCGCACTGGGAGCTAGTGGGACGTTACCAGAAGACCTCGTAACTAACAGCACCGAAACTTCCGGTTGAATTACATTGTCCAACGCGTGTTCATCTCAACATCTGGAAATTAGATCGTAACTAAAGACCATTTTATATACCATCATTCAAAGATTTAAACTTTCAATGTCCTCCCTGTTTCTGAATACTTATTATCTTACGAAAACCTACAAAAAATATATGAAAAATGTGACGCAGATTTTCAAATCCAGCTAATAATTAGGCACTGCGTGGGTGCTGGCAAGAAACTAAAGAAGGAATAACATTCAGCGGCCCTCGACTTTGGTGAACTACACTTAACTCCCGATATAAGAACCCCCGATTCACGATATTCCTGGAATCTATGGCCTCCGGAAATTGGTGATGAGAGGAGCCGCGGGACTGATCGAGAAGCGGTGCTCATTCAAGCGTGACAAATAGCATGAGGGCCGCACTCTTATCGCATTATTTACGCCAGGTTGCGACATGCGTCCAAATCCAACAGAAAGGGTTCATGTGGCCCTACCTGTTTATGTTTGGATTCACACGATTCAGGATCAAGGCTATTGAAAGCCATGTCCGTAACCGTTCTTATATCGGGAGTTGAATGTATAAATCAACTCAAATAAGTCTTAGCGGATTCGCATAAGGGTTCGTCCATAAAGTATTTACCGTTTTTAGGCTATTTTTGACCACCCGAAATGTATCGTAGTCGAAAATTAAATCAAAACATAGGAAAGAATAAATTCTTTCCATTAAAATGAATGTAAATTCCATATTGAATTTTCAACAAACAAGATTAATTTTTCAACTTATAAAGGATAAATTTCTAACATAAATTGGAATAGTGACATTTTCAGATAAAAAAATTAATTTTTATTTAAAAAAAACTATTTTTAACAAAAAAGTTAACTTTTAAACCAAAGAGGTGAATCTTGAAAAACTAGGAATCTAAAAAAACTAGTTCAACTTTCAACTATGTAGTTAAATTTTATACTAAAAAAGATGAATTTTGAACGAAATAGTTACATTTTCAACGAAAAAGATTACTTTTCCAACAAGAAGGTTAATTTTCTACCAAAGAATACGAATTTTCAACACAATTGTTGAATTTTGAAGCGAAAAGGAGGAATTATCTACAAAAAGGTTGAATTTCCGATCCAAAAATATTTTTGATTAAAAGGTTAATTTTATTTGAATAGTTCAATTTTTTAACAAATTCTTGTTCCCTTAATCAAACCAAATTAACTTAAAACCATTTTACAAAAAATGGTGAATTTTCAACAGAGAAGATTAATTTTTGACCACAAAATACGACATTTTGACAAAATACACGACTTTTCAAATAGAAAAGATTAATTTTCAATAAAAGTGTTAATTTTCAGCCAAAAGAATATTAGTTACATTGTTAGTTTAAAAAATTAATTACCAATAAAAAAATATAATTTTCAACAAAATATTCACATTTCAATAAAACAGATGAATTTGCAACTAAAATGATGAATCTTGAAAAAATGAATTTTCAACAAGAGTTCAACCCAAAAGATGATTTTTTGACCCGGAGGATTATTTTTTTTCAAATGGTATACATAAATTTTGTACGAAGGGGATGAATCTTAGAAAAATATGAATTTTCAACAAACTAGTTGAACTTTCACCCAAATAGTTGCACTTTCAATTAAAAACTATGAATTTTAAACCAAATAGTAAAATTTTCAAACAAAAAGATGAATATTTCAGAAAGAAGATTAATTTTCTACGAAAAAACCACGATTTTTCAACAAAATACATTAATTTTCAACAAAATTGTTGAATTTTGAAGCGAAAGGGGTAAATTATGTACAAAGCGGTTGAATTTTCGATCCAAAAATAGAATTATTTAACAAAAAAGTCAATTTTGTACCAAAAAGTTAAATCCTCAAACAAACCAGATTAATTTAGACCCAGACGGTCTATTTTTAACAAAAAAGGATGAATTTTCCACCATGAAGATAAACTTTCCACCCGAAAAGCCGAATCTTTAACGAAATACATTAATTTTCAACCAGAAAAGATCAATTTTCAACCAAAAATAGAAAAGTCACATTATTAGTTGAATAATTATTTCTCAATAAAAAAAAACGAAGTTTCAACAAAAGAAGGCAATTTTTAACTAAAATGGTGAATCATAAAAAAGTGACTTTGCAGCAAAAGAGTTTCACTCAAAAGATGATTTTTTAACTCGGTAGATTAATATTTTTATATTGAATAGTTAAATTTTCAACCAAGGATTAAATGAATCTACAAGAACAAAAAAATGAATTTTCAACAAGGTTTCAATCAGGTAGCTGAATTTCTGACCAAAAATCTGATTTTTGAACAAAATAGTTGCATTTTCAACAAAATAATAAAATTTTCAACCAAATACTAGAATTTGTAACCAAACGAGATGAATTCCGAAAATATAAGCAAAAGTAGTGAATTTTATTAGGCTCTATTAATTTAGTTCGAATTTAAGCGATAAACAAGAAAGGGGGAGCGGTATGTTTCTTAATAACAGAGAAAAAACACAGTAAATCTCCAAGATATTATTTATCTGAAGTTGGATAAAAACACTGCAAACAATTGAAAACTACAATTATCTGAAGACAGATAATTTTTATATGCCTCGTGATAAAAATTATCTGCCTTCGGATAATTGTAGATTTCAATTGTTTGTAGGGTTTTTATCCAACATCAGATAAATAATATCTCCATTCACTGTGAAAGAATTCTTAAAAATTTATCATGAAATGTGACGGACAAGAAACTTGTGCAATTTTTTATTTTATATTTGTAGTTAGGGACACGTGCGTGCCCAAGCATTTTGCGTGCTTTTTTACTTATAATTTCTCAACAAAGTCGTCTACAATTTAAAATTTTTTCTCAATTCTGCCGTCCGGATGAAGTGTAGTGTAGTATAGACGTTATATTTCTTCATCAGGACGGCAGAATTGCGCTTTGATATAAGTACCTTCAAAGGGGGTAATTCGGACATGCTGGGTGAATCCGGACGTTCCTAAATTGATAGCTTAAATTACTTAAGGAGGTTTCAACCAGAATCTAAAACCAGCTTAACTGGTTAAAGTTAACTGATTCTGGATTCTGGTTAAAAACACCGTAATTAATTTCAACGGTCAACTTAGGAATGTCCGAATTCACCCCACATGTCCGAAACTACCCCTTTGGAGGGTATTTTATTGAGATATTTTTAGAAAAAAATAATCATTCCAAAATACAAAATGTCTGTCACTTAAGGTAGTCAACTTTTCATGACAGATGAGACCCCTCAATACATATTTGAAATATTTACTTTTGTTGATACTCTTTTCGTTTATTATTTTTTTGTTCTTTTTTGCGTTATCAGTCTACGTTTAAGGACCTTAGATTTAAGTAACAATTGTGGAATTTCTGTTCCTGCCCTAGGCTCTTTTGGATAAAATTACAAATTATAAATTAGAAACTTTTTGGAAATTACGCTTATGTAAGTCCTTCCATATAAAATATTGTTTTGAAAATAAGTTTGTGTTGATATTTTCTAAACAGTGAATTAGCTGCCCTTCAAGAAGACAATTGTGTACCGAGAACTTCTATATCGTGACTTCGTGAGAGGTTCTTGATGCTCTATGACGAGTTAATGGAAAAATTGAAGAAAAGTAGTCGATCGGAGGTTGTAGTTCTTGCTAGGAATCGAATCCGGTTATATGCCTTGTTCAACTCTTTTTGCCTAATGATCCACAAAGGTTGCATGCGAAAGACGAAGTAGAATCCTTTGGCCCCGACTAGGCGTCGCCATTATTCAATGTCCTCGTTTTTTCCGCAGCAATCATTTTTATTCCATCGCAACGACTTGGTGGTGGTTCTGAAATCGTTTCGAACTTCCATTCCCAATCGATTATTCTGTCTTTCTTCCGAGAGTGAGTAATATGACTTTTGCAAAGTGCTTAACACAAGTTGAAAATTGTGCCGGAAGGCAACCTCCCTTTGAGATAATATTCAATTTACTTTCTGTTATTTCCAACATTTCATCCATTGTAAATTAAATATCAGGTCAGCATGCGTTTTAGGCTTGATTCAGTATTTTAATATTCGTGCAATATGTTGCAGATGGAAAAACTTTATATTTTATAAAATGAAATTATGTGGACTTTTAAATATACTATTGTTTCCACTGTAGAGCACAAGTTGATTTCAAGTTTTATTCATTTGCACTCCCTTTGAGATAATATTCAATTTACTTTCTATTATTTCCAACATTTCATCCAT
>CAKNXH010069852.1:0-11233 GCA_932178445.1 Andricus quercusramuli
GTTGAAAATTTGTAATTTTTCGGTAGAAAATTCGCCGTTTTGGTTAAGAATTCATCTTTGTAAGTTAAAAGTTAAACTATTTTATTAAAAATTCGTTTTTTTGTTGTTGAAATACCAACTATATAATTTTTCGTTGAGCATTCGTCTTTTTGTCGAACATTCCAATTTTCGTATTGAAAATTCCACTATTTTTGGTTAAAGTTTTGGTTGCAAATTCAACTGTTTTGTTGAACATTCGCCTATTTTAACAGGAAATTCGTCCTTTTGGATTTAAAATTCACCGTTTTTGTTAAGAATTAAAGTGTCCTCCAAAAAAATCAATTATTTCGTTGAAAAATCAACTTATTTGTTGACAATTTCATTATCTCATTGCAAATAAATCTAAATTAGCTAAATTATAAACAGCACAAAAATATTGAATTTCAAAAGTTTCATTAAATTGTTTTTAACTTTGAAAAAAAGAGAAACTTTGAATATTTTCTATTGTAGCGTCGTGATTTTTCACCGTGATAAAATGAACAGTGTCCAAAAAAAAAACTTACTGTTCTATAAAATCAGATTTTATGGGCGTAAGAGAAATTTCGCATGACACATCTTCAGTTCCACTAGGCCTACAATTTCTACTATGTATCGCGGAAAGTCTGATTTTTTTACTGCTAAAAAGTACCTGGAAAAATGTATATTTCTGTCCTGAAAAACCTGGAAAAGTCCTGGAATTTTTGTTTGAAGAAATGCTAGACACCCTGTATTAATAATAATTGTGAAATTTTTCTAGGTGATGAGGAACCACATGTTCGGAATGCAGGGCAATGCCGACTTGAAGACCTATACAGGATTATTAGGAATCAAATACGCAGGATCTTTCCTGGGTGACTATGTCAAGAAGACCAGGAACCCACTGGAGTATCCCCATTTCGTATTTAAGAAATTATTTGGCTTCGAACCAGACTTCAAGCGACTTTATCTCGAAGAAAATCTTCATCCTTCTTATCAAACCCACGCCCTCTATCTCGAGCAGGCCTTCGGTAGAATGGACAGATGCACTCGGTTACTTTTAGTCCGCCACGGTGCCGAATTGATGACCCACGAAATGGATGTCCAGCGTTTGAGCGAAATGGCGTCACTGATTTATGTGGTGACTGCACTTTTCGGACGAGCTTCCAGGGCTTACTGCATCGGTCTCAGGAACGCAGATTATGATATGAAGGTCGCATCTGCTTTTGCATATGACGCTTGGCACCGAATAGAATTCCTCGGCAAAGAACTCGAGCACGGCGATTATCTCAATGGTAATATGTATCATAAAGAAGTTTCTCAGCGATTGTACGAGATGAAAAATTATTGCCTGGAGCATCCTCTGGAGAGGAACTGGTAAAACGTTATTTCCTAGGTTTAATTATGATCGTCCGAGGATTTGGAAATTAATGTAAATCCTTAAATAAGGTTTCTTTGAAGTGTACAGTTTTTCTACAAATTTTTTGACTCTTGTAGATAATTCATGGATTTGCAGGGTGTCTACCTGACAGGGATTTTTCTCTGCAATGCACTAATATGAAAATTAAAAGAGATTTCATATATTTTAATAATCTTAGTTTTTAGTTGGAACAGTAGTCCCAGGCAGAAAACCCTGATAGTTTCGGTCGGGTGTCCTTCCGCCGTACTTTTTTCATTCGAGACTAGATTCGAGACGAGGTTCCGGACAAGAGATTCAAGGCGTGATTCAAGACGAGACCAGACTCGAGGCGAGGTTCAAGATAAGAGATTCGAGGCGCGATTCGAGAGGAGGTCAGATAAGAGATTCGAGGCGCAATTCAAGACACGATTCGAGACGAGGTTCAAGATAAAAAATTCGAGGCGCGATCCGAGAATGGATCAAATAAGAGATTCGAGACGAGGTTCAAGATGAAAGATTCGAGACGAGGTTCAAGACAAAAGATTCGAGGCGCGATTCGAGAGGAGGGCAGATAAGAGATTCGAGACGAGGTTCAAGATAAAAGATTTGAGGCGCGATTCGAGAGGAGGTCAGATAAGAGATTCGAGACGAGGTTCAAGATAAAAGATTCGAGGCGCGATTCGAAAGTAGGTCAGATAAGAGATTCGAGGCGCATTCGAGACGCGATTCGAGACGAGACCAGATTCGAGACAAGTTGCGATCAGTGATCAAGAATTTTCGACATGCAACTAGTATTTTTGAGCAGAATATTATTTCGGATTTAGAAGAAGGCAATTAAAAAAAAAACTGTTCCAAAAAATCTGTTCCAAAAAATAATTATAATTCTGACTTCGGAGAGTAAATTTTCCAAAAGAATCGCAATTTTGACTTGGAATGTGACATTTTTGAAAAAATTATGATTTTTATTTGGAACCGGTGATTTCATTAAGAATTACAATTTTGTCCTGAAACAGGTAATTTTTGACATGCATCGGGAAATTTTGGAAAATAATTTTGCCTCTTGGTTGAAAATTGTCTTTTATGTTGAAAATATAACTGTAATTTAAAAATGGCTATAAAAATGGTTAATTATGTCTTTTCGGCATGAAGATTCAACTGTATAGTTGAAAATTCATCTATTTTGTTGAAAATTCCTCTTTTTGGATAGAAAATTCGTCCTCATGGATTGAAAATTCATCTTTTCGGTAAAAAAATCAGATTTTCTGGTTGAAAATGAACATTTTAGTTAAAAATTAAAATGTCTTCTAAAAAGTTCGTCTTTTTGCTTGAAAATTCAACTATTTGGATACAAATTTAACTATTTTGTTGAAAATTCGCCTTTTTGGAAAGGAAATTCATCCTTTTGGATTGCAAATTCATCTTTTTTGTTGAAAATTCATCTTTCTTGATTGAAAATGATGTTTTTTATTAAAAATTTATCTGTTTTCTAAAAAATTCGTCTTTTTGACATGAAAGTTCAACTATTTAGATACAAATTCAACTATTGTGTTAAAAAATCGTCTCTTGATTGAAAGTTCAACTATACGGTTTCAACATTGAAGGTCAATATTTTTGGTAAAAAATTCAACTGTTTTGTTGAACATTCTTTTTTTGGATAGAAAATTCGTTCTTATGGATTAAAAATTCATCTTTTTTGGCCGAAAAATCACCTTTCTTGGTTGAAAATTGTCTTTTATGTAGAAAATATAACTGTAATTTAAAAATGGCTATAAAATTTTTTAATTATGTCTTTTTGGTATGAAGATTCAAATGTATAGTTGAAAATTCATCTATTTGGTTGAAAATTCCTCTTTTTGGATAGAAAATTCGTCCTCATGGATTGAAAATTCATCTTTTCGGTAAAAAAATCAGCTTTTCTGGTTGAAAATGAACATTTTAGTTAAAAAGTAAAATGTCTTCTAAAAAGCTCGTCTTTTTGCTTGAAAATTCAACTATTTGGATACAAATTCAACTATTTTGTTGAAAATTCGCCTTTTTGGAAAGGAAATTCATCCTTTTGGATTTGAAATTCCTCTCTTCTGGTAGAAAAGTCATGTTTTTGATTGAAAATTCATGTTTTTGGTTGAAAATTCATCTTTCTTGATTGAAAATGATCTTTTTTATTGAAAAGTGATCTGTTTTCTAAAAAATTTGTCTTTTTGACATGAAAGTTCAACTATTTAGATACAAATTCAACTATTGTGTTAAAAAATCTTCTCTTGATTGAAAGTCCAATTATAAAATTTTAACAAAAAACCCCAACTGTTTTGTTGAACATTCTTATTTTTGGATAGAAAATTCATCTTTTTTTTGTTGTTGAAAATTCCTCTTTTATGGTAGAAAAGTAATATTTTTTGGTTGAAAATCCCTCTTTCTTGGTTGAAAATGATCTTTTCTGTTGAAAATTTAACTATATCTAAAAATTTTTCTTTTTGATTAAAAGTCGAATTATACATTTTGGACTTTGAAGGTCAATCTTTTTTGATAAAAAATTCAAGTTTTTTATTGAGTCTTTGTAGGTTGAAAATCAACTATTCGGCTAAAAATTCAATCACTTTTTTAAGATTCAAATAGACTAGAAATTTATTTTACCTTGAAAAATTTTTCACAAAAATTTAGCAAAAGATTCATAATAAAAAATAAAATTCAATGACTATCCAACTTTTCGGCTCTTTAGAGACAAAAATAACATAATGAAAAAAAGAGAAATTTTGTATCTTGAAAACTCAAATCTTTTGTTAAAAATTTGTCTTTTGATTGAAAATTCAACTACATTGTTGAAAATGCAATATATTTCGACTTGAAATCTTGGAATTTAAAGCGTTTCGTATTGAATTTCCCTACTTTTTAAAGGAATTTCTCCTGTTTTGAGTGCATTTTGGGCTCTGAAGTCTGAATGATTAAAACATGAATAATTTCAGTCTCAAATTTAAAGCCTTAATTGTTTAGTAATTTTAAGTTCAGACTCATTCAAGCTGAATGACTATTGTTAAATAATTTTTTTTACTTTAAAGTTTATTTTTATTATCAAAAGAATATTTGAATATCAATTTGAGAATTATGTAATCTATATTCCTAAATAAATAAATTGATTCTTTTAGTTATTTCCGAGAAGAATTATAATTTTCATTTTGAAATTATTATCAAAAATTATTTGATGTTCCAACTATAGGTTATAATTCTTTTCCAAAATTCACTGTTCCACATCAGAAATCTTTTAGATCTTTCAAAATGTTAAGAAATCTCTTGAAATCTTTCAGATCTCTTGATTTTTTTTTTAGTTGACCGGGAAAAATTAACAATCGCCCGAGAAAAACCGGAATTACAAAATCATCCGTCGGGCAGACACCCTGATTTGAAAGAAAGTTGAATTTAATTTCTAATTTGAGGGAATTTAGAATCTTAGTTGATTGGAAATGTAAGATTTTTATTTAATATTCCTTATTCAGTTATTTTGAATCTAAGGTCATTGTGAGTCAAAGAATTAACTGTGATGTTTCAAAGAAAGCGCAGTTGCATTTTTTAAATGATAGTGAAACGTGTACATAGTAGATTATAAAAACTGCAGTTTCAGCAATCTACAGGATTACTGATAAAATAAACGGAACAAGGAAAACATTTTTAAATACATTTTCTTATATTCTGTATCCGTTCCAGTTTTCCCTTTTTAGCATTTAAAATTATTCAAAATTTTGATTTTGATTCAGGTAGAATCGAATAAAAAATATTTCGAATTTTTATTTCGATTTGTGTTGTTACGTATAATTAAATATTTTTATCTACAATTTAAAATCATTCCAGTTTTAAAATGACGTCGCATTTTTCGAAAATTTCTACATTTAAATTTGTTTTATCCTATATAAAAAAAGTCACTCTTGAAAATCTGAAATTTGAAATTTTGAAAACGAAATCTACAAATAATCTATTTTATTATCTAATTTTATTGTCTAATAAATTATTGTAAATATTATACATGTTTTATGATAGTGCGTTTTGCTGGAAATTATTATTTGTAAAAAAGAATTCTAATACAAAATTATAAAGTTTCGAAGAAGTCTTACAATTTACAAACATATTGTGTTAGTTTTTTTCACTTGATGAGCATTTAAAACAAGTAGAGAATTTTATTAATTAAATAAATAAATAAAAATTTATTAATAAGAGTATTTTGAAATAAAAATCATTAAAATTTTAATAACAGTAATTAATTTAAATTATTATTTTTAATAAAAAAATATATATATTAAAAAAGATTTACAACTTTTTTAAAACAATTTTAGGTTATGTTATCATTTTAAACCAAAAACTGGTATGTTAAAACAAAAATCATTGTAGTTTGAACAAGATTTAAAATTTTGAATAATTTCAGGTTAATTTTTTCACAGCAAATCGGTTATTTTAATAAAAAATCATTAGAATTTTGAGGTTCATATTTTTTGAACAATTTTAGGTTATTTCGGCGTCTTAAACCAAAAATTGGAATTTTACAACAAAAATCATTATAATTTGATCAAGATTTAGAATCTTTCAACAATTTTGGATTAAGTTAGTGTTTTTCGGCAGAATTGGTAATTTTAGTTTTTAAAAATATGTTATAAAGAAGTTAAAGAAGGTTCACAATTTTGAACAATTTTTGGTTATGTTGTCATTTTAAAGCCAAAATCATTATATAATTTAAACAAGATTAAGAATCTTTGAATAATTTTGGATTATGCAGGTGTTTTTCGGCGGAAATTGGTTTTTAAAAATTTTTTTAAATATAAATTTTAAAGGAGATTCACAACTTTTAACAATTTATTTAGGTAATTTAAACCAAAAATTGGTATTTTAGAACAAAAAATCATTAGTTTGAACGAGACTTGCAATTTTTGAATAGTTTCAGGTTATAAGTTTTTCACAGTGAATCGGTTATTTTAATCAAAAATCATTAGAATTTTGAGGTTCATATTTTTTTAACAATTTTAGGTTATTTTAGCGTTTTCAACCAAAAATTGGAATTTTAAAATAAAAATCATTATAATTTGAACAAGATTTAGAATCTGAACAATTTTGGATTATGTTAGTACATGTTTTTTTCTGCAGAATTAGTAATTTTAGTTTTAAGAATTATGTTATAAAGAAGATTCACAACTTTGAACATTTTTAGGTTATGTAATCATTTCAAACGTTTCAAACCAAAAATTGGTATTTTAAAGCAAAAATCATTATAGTTTGAACAAGATTAGCAATTCTTGAACAGTTTCAGGTTAACATTTTTTTAAAAGGAAATCGGTTATTTCAAATAAAAATCATTAGAAATGAAAGGTTCATAAGTTTTGAACAATTTAGATTACGTTCGCGTTTTACGCCAAAAATTCGTATTTTAAAACAAAAATCATTATAAATCGAACTAGATTTATAGTCTTTTAACAATTTTGGATTAAATTGGTATTTTTAATAAAAAAAAAAAAGATTTCTAAGAAGATTAACAACTCTTGACAATTTTAGGTTATGTTAGCGCTTTAAACCAAAAATTGGTACTATTTTAAAACGTTTAAAACAAACATCATTATAAATCGAACGAGTTTTTTCGCTTTTTATTAGTTTCAAGATATATTAATATTTTTCACAGGAAGTCGTTTTTTTCAACAAAGATCAATAGATTTTGAAAAAAATTTACAATTCTGAACACTTTTCTCTTATATTTATTTTAGTGTTTTTCATTAGAAATTATTTGTATTTTTAATAAAAAGTTATTAGATTTTAAGGAATATTTACAATTTGCAACAACTTTAGGTTATGTGTTTTGCTTCTAAAATTTGTATTTTCAAACAAAAATCAATTGGATTTAAGTACAATTATTTTTGTTTAAAATAATCAAATTTACGAGCTCGAACAATTTTGTACCGTGTTAGTATTTTTTGTTGGAAATGAACATTTTTATTTAAAAAATCGCTTGATTTCAAATAAGAATAATAATTTTGAACAATTTTAGGTTACGTTGGAAATTTGCATTTTTAACAAAAATCATTATAATTTGAACAAGATTTAGAAACTTTTAACAATTTTGAATGATATCAGTATTTTTCGTCATAATTGCTCATTTTAGTTTCAAAAATATGTTATAAAGAAGATTCACAACTTAAAAAAATTTTAGGTTATTTTAGCTTTTTAAACAAAAAATTGATTTTTAATAACAAAAATCATTATAAATTGAAAAAGATTTGCCATTTTTTATTAGTTTCAGGATATATTAACATTTTCCATAGGAAATCGTCTTTTTCCACAAAAATCATTAGATTTTGAAGAAAATGTACAATTCTGAACGATTTTGCAACAAATTTAGGTTATGTTGGTATGTTTTACTAAAAAATTTGTATTTTTAAACAAAAACTCATTGGATTTAAATCCAATTATTTTTGTTGAAAATAATAAAATTCCCGAATTTGGACAATTTCGGATTATGTTAGTGTTTTCCGTCGGAAGTTTAAATTTACGCATTCAAAAATATCTATATTTAAAATGAGATTCAAAATTTCGAACAATTTTAGGTTACGTTGACATTCTGCATTAAAAATTGGTATTTTTAACCAAAACTGTTACTGCTACCAAAAATTGTTACTGCTATTTTAAAACAAAAATCATTATAAATTGAACAATATTTGCCATTTTTATAAGTTTCAGGTTATAGTAACATTTTTTCAATGAAAATCATTAGATTTTGAAGAAATTTACAATTCTGAACAGTTTTTCGTTATATGTTTATTTCAGTGTTTTTCGGCGGAAATTATTGGTATTTTTAATAAAAAATTATTCAATTTTAAATAATATTTATGTTATGTTGGTATGTTTCCTCCAAATTTAAATTTAATTACTTTTTTAATAATAAAATTTACAATTTTGAACAATTTCGGATTATTTTTGTGTTTTTCGCCAGAAATTTAAATTTGTATTCAAAAATTACTAGATTTTTAATCAAAGATTAATAATTTCGAAAAATTTTAGGCGACGGCAACGTTCTGCATAAAAATTGGTATTTTTAAACAAAAATATAAATAATTTGTACAAGATTTAGAATATTTTAACAATTTGGAACGATTGTACTGTTTTTCGCCGGAAAGTGGTATTTTTAATAAAAAAAATCAAAGAATATTTACAATATTCATACAAAAATAGCTTATGTTAATATTTTTCGTCAAAAAGTTGTTCTTCTATTACTTGAGATAATACAAAAAAATTTATTAATATTATTTTGTTTAATAGTTGGGATAAAAAATGAATAAAAGCCCGATTCGTTGGATCACGAAATTATATTTATTCAAGTATTTATTCAACATAGGTTATAATCAGAAAATGTAATGTAATAAATTGCGCTAGATTTCAAAAAGCGAAATCTAAAATTTCTTTGGCTACTTATATAATTACGTAGAAACGATAGCTAGAAATGTCGATTTTAAGAAAATCGAAGACAGATCAAATTTTTCAAGCCCTAGTTTGTTTTTACAGCTCAAATAACTTTAGATATTGAAATGCATTTGAAAATATTTAATTCAGTAGCAAAAGGAAAAGATATTTTGATTTTGTTCATCTCTCTACAGACACAAATTATTTACGTTCCAATTCTCTCTAACGACACAACTGTTTTCATTTAAAATAGAAGTCTCTTTTTTTAAATCCTAAAGATTAAAAATATTTCAGACACGAAATTTTTCATTTTTTTCACGAAATTTTGAATTTAAATGCCGATATGTAATGCACATTTAAGCAAATGATATTAATGGATATTTTAATATTTTTAAAAGTCTTTTCTAAAAAATACCGGCTATCAGATAGGAACATTTCTAAATTTTAATTTAGAAAGATCTCTAAGATATTTTTTTTTTTTACATTTACACTTGTAAATAGTCCTAAATTCATGTTGAATTTTCGATAAGCATTTTTCTGGTATTTTCGACCTACTATTTAAATTGAAGTATCACTAGAAAAAGTATTTTATACTTTACACTGAATTCATGTTTTATTTAAATTTTAAATACGAAATAGATTTCGTATTTACTATATTCTATTTATTTACTATTCATCACAGGACAAATAAATATTAGAAAATTAGACTACTATTTTCTCTACTCGAATCTTGCAAAACAATCAAAAGACATCAAAAAATATCACCGATTGAAATATAAAGTTTGATTAGTTGATTAATGAAAAGTAGAGAATTGGAAGCGCAACAGAAAGGAATTCCTCGGAACAAGATCGAAGCAGAAATACTCATTTGTACCCTAGAGATAATCGATGCTTGCAGAGAAATTCCATGCCTTTTTTCTCCCAGATCCGTTGTACATTGGACGGTACTTTTTTTTATGACGGCAATACGTAATGTAACAACTTTCTTTCTAATTTTTTTCAGGGTGTCTAGCGTCCTGGAAATCCTTGAAAACCTGGAAAAATCCTTGAATTTTGCTTATGGTACTGGAATTTTTACTCCCTCAAAGAGAAAACAAGAAAAAATACTTTTTAAAGTTTATTTCCAATTTTTTGCTATTTTTCATTTTATTTCAAATTTTTTGTTTTGTTTTTACACCTTTTTAACAATAGATTGTTTATTTTATCACGGTGAACAATCTCAATGGCAGAATCGACAATATTTTAATTTTTCTGATTTATTCCCGATTTTTTTCAACTTTAACAATAATTTAATTAAAGTTTTTCAAATCAGGGAAAAGTTAGGAACTTTTATTGGCCAGAGAAAGTCAGGGATTTTGAAAAAAATCAATTTGAAAACTTTAAATTTTAATATGTGAAATTGTTTTATTCCGTTTATAAAAGAATTTTATTATTTGGTTGAAAATTAAATTTTTTTATTAAAATTCATCCTTTTTGCTTGAAACATCTTTTCATTATTCGTTGAAAATTCATCTTTTCTGGTTCTTTAAATTATTGTTTTATTTTATTTTTTTTCCATTTTTCTTGAATTATTTCACTGAAAAATTAAACTTTTTTGTTTAAAATTCAAGTATTTCTATCAGAATTTAACTATTTAGTAAAAAAATACATTTTTTGTTAAAGATTTTTATTTACTGGTTAAAAAAGAAACTTTTTCAACAAAAAAAATCGTTTTTTGGCTTAAAATTTCAACAATTTGGAAGCAATTTTTTTCCTTTCTTAACTGAAAAATCTTTATTTGTTAGAAATTCGTATTTTGGTTATAAAATTCAACCTCTGGATTGAAAGTTGAACTAGCTTGTTAATAAAATGTTTGTTTGAAAATAAATCACTTTAATTGAAAATTTACCTCTGGTCGAAAATTAAATTATATTGTTGAAAATTTGTCTTATTCGTTGAAAATTCATAATTTCTATAGTTTTTTAATTTATTGTTTTATTTTTTTCAATTTTTTTAAAATTATTTTACTGAAAAATTAAATTTGTTCGTTAAAATTCAAGTATACCTTTGAAAATTTAACTATTTGGTAAAAAATTAAACTTTTTGTTAAAGCTTCATAGTTTCTGGTTAAAAATTAAACTTTTGCACAACAAATAATTTTTTTGGCTTAAAAGTTCAACAATTTGGATGCAATTTTTTCCCTTTCTTAACTGAAAAATCTTTATTTCTTAAAAATTCGTCTTTTCGTTAGAAAATTCAAGCTCCGGATTGAAAGTTGAACTAGCTTGTTAAGAAAAATTTAGATTGATTCATCATTTTATTTGAAAATTTATCTCTGGTCGAAAATTAAATTATATTGTTGAAAATTTGTCTTATTGGTTGAAAATTCATCATTTCTAGTTTTTTAATTCATTGTTTTATTTTTTTCAATTTTTGCTG
>CAKNXH010069853.1:0-11176 GCA_932178445.1 Andricus quercusramuli
GTTGAAAATTTGTAATTTTTCGGTAGAAAATTCGCCGTTTTGGTTAAAAATTCATCTTTGTAAGTTAAAAGTTAAACTATTTTATTAAAAATTCGTTTTTTTGTTGTTGAAATACCAACTATATAATTTTTCGTTGAGCATTCGTCTTTTTGTCGAACATTCCAATTTTCGTATTGAAAATTCCACTATTTTTGGTTAAAGTTTTGGTTGCAAATTCAACTGTTTTGTTGAACATTCGCCTATTTTAACAGGAAATTCGTCCTTTTGGATTTAAAATTCACCGTTTTTGTTAAGAATTAAAGTGTCCTCCAAAAAAATCAATTATTTCGTTGAAAAATCAACTTATTTGTTGACAATTTCATTATCTCATTGCAAATAAATCTAAATTAGCTAAATTATAAACAGCACAAAAATATTGAATTTCAAAAGTTTCATTAAATTGTTTTTAACTTTGAAAAAAAGAGAAACTTTGAATATTTTCTATTGTAGCGTCGTGATGTTTCACCGTGTAAAATGAAAAATGCCCAAAAAAATCTTTTTGTTCTATAAAATCAGATTTTAGGGGCGTAAGAGAAATTTCGCATGACACATCTTCAGTTCCACTAGGCCTACAATTTCTACTATGTATCGCGGAAAGTATTATTTTTTTTACTGTTAAAAAGTACCTGGAAAAATGTATATTTCTGTCCTGAAAAACCTGGAAAAGTCCTGGAATTTTTGTTTGAAGAAATGCTAGACACCCTGTATTAATAATAATTGTGAAATTTTCCTAGGTGATGAGGAACCACATGTTCGGAATGCAGGGCAATGCCGACTTGAAGACCTATACAGGATTATTAGGAATCAAATACGCAGGATCTTTCCTGGGTGACTATGTCAAGAAGACCAGGAACCCACTGGAGTATCCCCATTTCGTATTTAAGAAATTATTTGGCTTCGAACCAGACTTCAAGCGACTTTATCTCGAAGAAAATCTTCATCCTTCTTATCAAACCCACGCCCTCTATCTCGAGCAGGCCTTCGGTAGAATGGACAGATGCACTCGGTTACTTTTAGTCCGCCACGGTGCCGAATTGATGACCCACGAAATGGATGTCCAGCGTTTGAGCGAAATGGCGTCACTGATTTATGTGGTGACTGCACTTTTCGGACGAGCTTCCAGGGCTTACTGCATCGGTCTCAGGAACGCAGATTATGATATGAAGGTCGCATCTGCTTTTGCATATGACGCTTGGCACCGAATAGAATTCCTCGGCAAAGAACTCGAGCACGGCGATTATCTCAATGGTAATATGTATCATAAAGAAGTTTCTCAGCGATTGTACGAGATGAAAAATTATTGCCTGGAGCATCCTCTGGAGAGGAACTGGTAAAACGTTATTTCCTAGGTTTAATTATGATCGTCCGAGGATTTGGAAATTAATGTAAATCCTTAAATAAGGTTTCTTTGAAGTGTACAGTTTTTCTACAAATTTTTTGACTCTTGTAGATAATTCATGGATTTGCAGGGTGTCTACCTGACAGGGATTTTTCTCTGCAATGCACTAATATGAAAATTAAAAGAGATTTCATATATTTTAATAATCTTAGTTTTTAGTTGGAACAGTAGTCCCAGGCAGAAAACCCTGATAGTTTCGGTCGGGTGTCCTTCCGCCGTACTTTTTTCATTCGAGACTAGATTCGAGACGAGGTTCCGGACAAGAGATTCAAGGCGTGATTCAAGACGAGACCAGACTCGAGGCGAGGTTCAACATAAGAGATTCGAGGCGCGATTCGAGAGGAGGTCAGATAAGAGATTCGAGGCGCAATTCAAGACACGATTCGAGACGAGGTTCAAGATAAAAAATTCGAGGCGCGATCCGAGAATGGATCAAATAAGAGATTCGAGACGAGGTTCAAGATGAAAGATTCGAGACGAGGTTCAAGACAAAAGATTCGAGGCGCGATTCGAGAGGAGGGCAGATAAGAGATTCGAGACGAGGTTCAAGATAAAAGATTCGAGGCGCGATTCGAAAGTAGGTCAGATAAGAGATTCGAGGCGCATTCGAGACGCGATTCGAGATGAGACCAGATTCGAGACAAGTTGCGATCAGTGATCAAGAATTTTCGACATGCAACTAGTATTTTTGAGCAGAATATTATTTCGGATTTAGAAGAAGGCAATTAAAAAAAAAACTGTTCCAAAAAATCTGTTCCAAAAAATAATTATAATTCTGACTTCGGAGAGTAAATTTTCCAAAAGAATCGCAATTTTGACTTGGAATGTGACATTTTTGAAAAAATTATGATTTTTATTTGGAACCGGTGATTTCATTAAGAATTACAATTTTGTCCTGAAACAGGTAATTTTTGACATGCATCGGGAAATTTTGGAAAATAATTTTGCCTCTTGGTTGAAAATTGTCTTTTATGTTGAAAATATAACTGTAATTTAAAAATGGCTATAAAAATGGTTAATTATGTCTTTTCGGCATGAAGATTCAACTGTATAGTTGAAAATTCATCTATTTTGTTGAAAATTCCTCTTTTTGGATAGAAAATTCGTCCTCATGGATTGAAAATTCATCTTTTCGGTAAAAAAATCAGATTTTCTGGTTGAAAATGAACATTTTAGTTAAAAATTAAAATGTCTTCTAAAAAGTTCGTCTTTTTGCTTGAAAATTCAACTATTTGGATACAAATTTAACTATTTTGTTGAAAATTCGCCTTTTTGGAAAGGAAATTCATCCTTTTGGATTGCAAATTCATCTTTTTTGTTGAAAATTCATCTTTCTTGATTGAAAATGATGTTTTTTATTAAAAATTTATCTGTTTTCTAAAAAATTCGTCTTTTTGACATGAAAGTTCAACTATTTAGATACAAATTCAACTATTGTGTTAAAAAATCGTCTCTTGATTGAAAGTTCAACTATACGGTTTCAACATTGAAGGTCAATATTTTTGGTAAAAAATTCAACTGTTTTGTTGAACATTCTTTTTTTGGATAGAAAATTCGTTCTTATGGATTAAAAATTCATCTTTTTTGGCCGAAAAATCACCTTTCTTGGTTGAAAATTGTCTTTTATGTAGAAAATATAACTGTAATTTAAAAATGGCTATAAAAATGTTTAATTATGTCTTTTTGGTATGAAGATTCAACTGTATAGTTGAAAATTCATCTATTTGGTTGAAAATTCCTCTTTTTGGATAGAAAATTCGTCCTCATGGATTGAAAATTCATCTTTTCGGTAAAAAAATCAGCTTTTCTGGTTGAAAATGAACATTTTAGTTAAAAAGTAAAATGTCTTCTAAAAAGCTCGTCTTTTTGCTTGAAAATTCAACTATTTGGATACAAATTCAACTATTTTGTTGAAAATTCGCCTTTTTTGAAAGGAAATTCATCCTTTTGGATTTGAAATTCCTCTCTTCTGGTAGAAAAGTCATGTTTTTGATTGAAAATTCATGTTTTTGGTTGAAAATTCATCTTTCTTGATTGAAAAATCTTTTTTATTGAAAAGTGATCTGTTTTCTAAAAAATTTGTCTTTTTGACATGAAAGTTCAACTATTTAGATACAAATTCAACTATTGTGTTAAAAAATCTTCTCTTGATTGAAAGTCCAATTATAAAATTTTAACAAAAAACCCCAACTGTTTTGTTGAACATTCTTATTTTTGGATAGAAAATTCATCTTTTTTTTTTTGTTGAAAATTCCTCTTTTATGGTAGAAAAGTAATATTTTTTGGTTGAAAATCCCTCTTTCTTGGTTGAAAATGATCTTTTCTGTTGAAAATTTAACTATATCTAAAAATTTTTCTTTTTGATTAAAAGTCGAATTATACATTTTGGACTTTGAAGGTCAATCTTTTTTGATAAAAAATTCAAGTTTTTTATTGAGTCTTTGTAGGTTGAAAATCAACTATTCGGCTAAAAATTCAATCACTTTTTTAAGATTCAAATAGACTAGAAATTTATTTTACCTTGAAAAATTTTTCACAAAAATTTAGCAAAAGATTCATAATAAAAAATAAAATTCAATGACTATCCAACTTTTCGGCTCTTTAGAGACAAAAATAACATAATGAAAAAAAGAGAAATTTTGTATCTTGAAAACTCAAATCTTTTGTTAAAAATTTGTCTTTTGATTGAAAATTCAACTACATTGTTGAAAATGCAATATATTTCGACTTGAAATCTTGGAATTTAAAGCGTTTCGTATTGAATTTCCCTACTTTTTAAAGGAATTTCTCCTGCTTTGAGTGCATTTTGGGCTCTGAAGTCTAAATGATTAAAAAATGAACAATTTCAGATTCCAATTATACAGTCTCAAATTTAAAGCCTTAATTGTTCAGTAATTTTAAGTTCAGACTCATTCAAGCTGAATGACTATTGTTAAATAATTTTTTTTACTTTAAAGTTTATTTTTATTATCAAAAGAATATTTGAATATCAATTTGAGAATTATGTAATCTATATTCCTAAATAAATAAATTTATTTTTTTAGTTATTTCCGTGAAGAATTATAATTTTCATTTTGAAATTATTATCAAAAATTATTTGATGTTCCAACTCTAGGTTATAATTCTTTTCCAAAATTCACTGTTCCACATCAGAAATCTTTTAGATCTTTCAAAATGTTAAGAAATCTCTTGAAATCTTTCAGATCTCTTGATTTTTTTTTTAGTTGACCGGGAAAAATTAACAATCGCCCGAGAAAAACCGGAAGTACAAAATCATCCGTCGGGCAGACACCCTGATTTGAAAGAAAGTTGAATTTAATTTCTAATTTGAGGGAATTTAGAATCTTAGTTGATTGGAAATGTAAGATTTTTATTTAATATTCCTTATTCAGTTATTTTGAATCTAAGGTCATTGTGAGTCAAAGAATTAACTGTGATGTTTCAAAGAAAGCGCAGTTGCATTTTTTAAATGATAGTGAAACGTGTACATAGTAGATTATAAAAACTGCAGTTTCAGCAATCTACAGGATTACTGATAAAATAAACGGAACAAGGAAAACATTTTTAAATACATTTTCTTATATTCTGTATCCGTTCCAGTTTTCCCTTTTTAGCATTTAAAATTATTCAAAATTTTGATTTTGATTCAGGTAGAATCGAATAAAAAATATTTCGAATTTTTATTTCGATTTGTGTTGTTACGTATAATTAAATATTTTTATCTACAATTTAAAATCATTCCAGTTTTAAAATGACGTCGCATTTTTCGAAAATTTCTACATTTAAATTTGTTTTATCCTATATAAAAAAAGTCACTCTTGAAAATCTGAAATTTGAAATTTTGAAAACGAAATCTACAAATAATCTATTTTATTATCTAATTTTATTGTCTAATAAATTATTGTAAATATTATACATGTTTTATGATAGTGCGTTTTGCTGGAAATTATTATTTGTAAAAAAGAATTCTAATACAAAATTATAAAGTTTCGAAGAAGTCTTACAATTTACAAACATATTGTGTTAGTTTTTTTCACTTGATGAGCATTTAAAACAAGTAGAGAATTTTATTAATTAAATAAGTAAATAAAAATTTATTAATAAGAGTATTTTGAAATAAAAATCATTAAAATTTTAATAACAGTAATTAATTTAAATTATTATTTTTAATAAAAAAATATATATATTAAAAAAGATTTACAACTTTTTTAAAACAATTTTAGGTTATGTTATCATTTTAAACCAAAAACTGGTATGTTAAAACAAAAATCATTGTAGTTTGAACAAGATTTAAAATTTTGAATAATTTCAGGTTAATTTTTTCACAGCAAATCGGTTATTTTAATAAAAAATCATTAGAATTTTGAGGTTCATATTTTTTGAACAATTTTAGGTTATTTCGGCGTCTTAAACCAAAAATTGGAATTTTACAACAAAAATCATTATAATTTGATCAAGATTTAGAATCTTTCAACAATTTTGGATTAAGTTAGTGTTTTTCGGCAGAATTGGTAATTTTAGTTTTTAAAAATATGTTATAAAGAAGTTAAAGAAGGTTCACAATTTTGAACAATTTTTGGTTATGTTGTCATTTTAAAGCCAAAATCATTATATAATTTAAACAAGATTAAGAATCTTTGAATAATTTTGGATTATGCAGGTGTTTTTCGGCGGAAATTGGTTTTTAAAAATTTTTTTAAATATAAATTTTAAAGGAGATTCACAACTTTTAACAATTTATTTAGGTAATTTAAACCAAAAATTGGTATTTTAAAACAAAAATCATTAGTTTGAACAAGACTTGCAATTTTTGAACAATTTCAGGTTATACGTTTTTCACAAGAAATCGGTTATTTTAAACAAAAATCATTAGAATTTAAAGGTTCATATTTTTGAACAATTTTAGGCTATTTTAGCGTTTTCAACAAAAAATTGGAATTTTAAAATAAAAATCATTATAATTTGAACAAGATTTAGAATCTGAACAATTTTGGATTATGTTTGTATATATGCTTTTTCTGCAGAATAGGTAATTTTAGTTTTTAGAATTATGTTATAAAGAAGATTCACAATTTTGAACAATTTTAGGTTATGTAATCATTTCAAACGTTTCAAACCAAAAATTGGCATTTTAAAGCAAAAATCATTATGGTTTGAACAAGAGTAGTAATTTTTGAACAGTTTCAGGTTATCATTTTTTAAAAGGAAATCGGTTATTTCAAATAAAAATCATTAGAAATGAAAGGTTCATAAGTTTTGAACAATTTAGATTACGTTCGCGTTTTACGCCAAAAATTCGTATTTTAAAACAAAAATCATTATAAATCGAACTAGATTTATAGTCTTTTAACAATTTTGGATTAAATTGGTATTTTTAATAAAAAAAAAAAAGATTTCTAAGAAGATTAACAACTCTTGACAATTTTAGGTTATGTTAGCGCTTTAAACCAAAAATTGGTACTATTTTAAAACGTTTAAAACAAACATCATTATAAATCGAACGAGTTTTTTCGCTTTTTATTAGTTTCAAGATATATTAATATTTTTCACAGGAAGTCGTTTTTTTCAACAAAGATCAATAGATTTTGAAAAAAATTTACAATTCTGAACACTTTTCTCTTATATTTATTTTAGTGTTTTTCATTAGAAATTATTTGTATTTTTAATAAAAAGTTATTAGATTTTAAGGAATATTTACAATTTGCAACAACTTTAGGTTATGTGTTTTGCTTCTAAAATTTGTATTTTCAAACAAAAATCAATTGGATTTAAGTACAATTATTTTTGTTTAAAATAATCAAATTTACGAGCTCGAACAATTTTGTACCGTGTTAGTATTTTTTGTTGGAAATGAACATTTTTATTTAAAAAATCGCTTGATTTCAAATAAGAATAATAATTTTGAACAATTTTAGGTTACGTTGGAAATTTGCATTTTTAACAAAAATCATTATAATTTGAACAAGATTTAGAAACTTTTAACAATTTTGAATGATATCAGTATTTTTCGTCATAATTGCTCATTTTAGTTTCAAAAATATGTTATAAAGAAGATTCACAACTTAAAAAAATTTTAGGTTATTTTAGCTTTTTAAACAAAAAATTGATTTTTAATAACAAAAATCATTATAAATTGAAAAAGATTTGCCATTTTTTATTAGTTTCAGGATATATTAACATTTTCCATAGGAAATCGTCTTTTTCCACAAAAATCATTAGATTTTGAAGAAAATGTACAATTCTGAACGATTTTGCAACAAATTTAGGTTATGTTGGTATGTTTTACTAAAAAATTTGTATTTTTAAACAAAAACTCATTGGATTTAAATCCAATTATTTTTGTTGAAAATAATAAAATTCCCGAATTTGGACAATTTCGGATTATGTTAGTGTTTTCCGTCGGAAGTTTAAATTTACGCATTCAAAAATATCTATATTTAAAATGAGATTCAAAATTTCGAACAATTTTAGGTTACGTTGACATTCTGCATTAAAAATTGGTATTTTTAACCAAAACTGTTACTGCTACCAAAAATTGTTACTGCTATTTTAAAACAAAAATCATTATAAATTGAACAATATTTGCCATTTTTATAAGTTTCAGGTTATAGTAACATTTTTTCAATGAAAATCATTAGATTTTGAAGAAATTTACAATTCTGAACAGTTTTTCGTTATATGTTTATTTCAGTGTTTTTCGGCGGAAATTATTGGTATTTTTAATAAAAAATTATTCAATTTTAAATAATATTTATGTTATGTTGGTATGTTTCCTCCAAATTTAAATTTAATTACTTTTTTAATAATAAAATTTACAATTTTGAACAATTTCGGATTATTTTTGTGTTTTTCGCCAGAAATTTAAATTTGTATTCAAAAATTACTAGATTTTTAATCAAAGATTAATAATTTCGAAAAATTTTAGGCGACGGCAACGTTCTGCATAAAAATTGGTATTTTTAAACAAAAATATAAATAATTTGTACAAGATTTAGAATATTTTAACAATTTGGAACGATTGTACTGTTTTTCGCCGGAAAGTGGTATTTTTAATAAAAAAAATCAAAGAATATTTACAATATTCATACAAAAATAGCTTATGTTAATATTTTTCGTCAAAAAGTTGTTCTTCTATTACTTGAGATAATACAAAAAAATTTATTAATATTATTTTGTTTAATAGTTGGGATAAAAAATGAATAAAAGCCCGATTCGTTGGATCACGAAATTATATTTATTCAAGTATTTATTCAACATAGGTTATAATCAGAAAATGTAATGTAATAAATTGCGCTAGATTTCAAAAAGCGAAATCTAAAATTTCTTTGGCTACTTATATAATTACGTAGAAACGATAGCTAGAAATGTCGATTTTAAGAAAATCGAAGACAGATCAAATTTTTCAAGCCCTAGTTTGTTTTTACAGCTCAAATAACTTTAGATATTGAAATGCATTTGAAAATATTTAATTCAGTAGCAAAAGGAAAAGATATTTTGATTTTGTTCATCTCTCTACAGACACAAATTATTTACGTTCCAATTCTCTCTAACGACACAACTGTTTTCATTTAAAATAGAAGTCTCTTTTTTTAAATCCTAAAGATTAAAAATATTTCAGACACGAAATTTTTCATTTTTTTCACGAAATTTTGAATTTAAATGCCGATATGTAATGCACATTTAAGCAAATGATATTAATGGATATTTTAATATTTTTAAAAGTCTTTTCTAAAAAATACCGGCTATCAGATAGGAACATTTCTAAATTTTAATTTAGAAAGATCTCTAAGATATTTTTTTTTTTTACATTTACACTTGTAAATAGTCCTAAATTCATGTTGAATTTTCGATAAGCATTTTTCTGGTATTTTCGACCTACTATTTAAATTGAAGTATCACTAGAAAAAGTATTTTATACTTTACACTGAATTCATGTTTTATTTAAATTTTAAATACGAAATAGATTTCGTATTTACTATATTCTATTTATTTACTATTCATCACAGGACAAATAAATATTAGAAAATTAGACTACTATTTTCTCTACTCGAATCTTGCAAAACAATCAAAAGACATCAAAAAATATCACCGATTGAAATATAAAGTTTGATTAGTTGATTAATGAAAAGTAGAGAATTGGAAGCGCAACAGAAAGGAATTCCTCGGAACAAGATCGAAGCAGAAATACTCATTTGTACCCTAGAGATAATCGATGCTTGCAGAGAAATTCCATGCCTTTTTTCTCCCAGATCCGTTGTACATTGGACGGTACTTTTTTTTATGACGGCAATACGTAATGTAACAACTTTCTAATTTTTTTCAGGGTGTCTAGCGTCCTGGAAATCCTTGAAAACCTGGAAAAATCCTTGAATTTTGCTTATGGTACTGGAATTTTTACTCCCTCAAAGAGAAAACAAGAAAAAATACTTTTTAAAGTTTATTTCCAATTTTTTGCTATTTTTCATTTTATTTCAAATTTTTTGTTTTGTTTTTACACCTTTTTAACAATAGATTGTTTATTTTATCACGGTGAACAATCTCAATGATAGAATCGACAATATTTTAATTTTTCTGATTTATTCCCGATTTTTTTCAACTTTAACAATAATTTAATTAAAGTTTTTCAAATCAGGGAAAAGTTAGGAACTTTTATTGGCCAGAGAAAGTCAGGGATTTTGAAAAAAATCAATTTGAAAACTTTAAATTTTAATATGTGAAATTGTTTTATTCCGTTTATAAAAGAATTTTATTATTTGGTTGAAAATTAAATTTTTTTATTAAAATTCATCCTTTTTGCTTGAAACATCTTTTCATTATTCGTTGAAAATTCATCTTTTCTGGTTCTTTAAATTATTGTTTTATTTTATTTTTTTTCCATTTTTCTTGAATTATTTCACTGAAAAATTAAACTTTTTTGTTTAAAATTCAAGTATTTCTATCAGAATTTAACTATTTAGTAAAAAAATACATTTTTTGTTAAAGATTTTTATTTACTGGTTAAAAAAGAAACTTTTTCAACAAAAAAAATCGTTTTTTGGCTTAAAATTTCAACAATTTGGAAGCAATTTTTTTCCTTTCTTAACTGAAAAATCTTTATTTGTTAGAAATTCGTATTTTGGTTATAAAATTCAACCTCTGGATTGAAAGTTGAACTAGCTTGTTAATAAAATGTTTGTTTGAAAATAAATCACTTTAATTGAAAATTTACCTCTGGTCGAAAATTAAATTATATTGTTGAAAATTTGTCTTATTCGTTGAAAATTCATAATTTCTATAGTTTTTTAATTTATTGTTTTATTTTTTTCAATTTTTTTAAAATTATTTTACTGAAAAATTAAATTTGTTCGTTAAAATTCAAGTATACCTTTGAAAATTTAACTATTTGGTAAAAAATTAAACTTTTTGTTAAAGCTTCATAGTTTCTGGTTAAAAATTAAACTTTTGCACAACAAATAATTTTTTTGGCTTAAAAGTTCAACAATTTGGATGCAATTTTTTCCCTTTCTTAACTGAAAAATCTTTATTTCTTAAAAATTCGTCTTTTCGTTAGAAAATTCAAGCTCCGGATTGAAAGTTGAACTAGCTTGTTAAGAAAAATTTAGATTGATTCATCATTTTATTTGAAAATTTATCTCTGGTCGAAAATTAAATTATATTGTTGAAAATTTGTCTTATTGGTTGAAAATTCATCATTTCTAGTTTTTTAATTCATTGTTTTATTTTTTTCAATTTTTGCTG
>CAKNXH010069862.1:0-37573 GCA_932178445.1 Andricus quercusramuli
TCACTTAAAAATTTAACTACATAATTTCTGATAGGAAAATCGATTTTAATTAATCTTCTCTGTTGAAAATTCATCTCTATAGTTGAAAATTGAACTATTTTGTTAAAAATTCATCTACTTTGTTGAAAATAATAATTTTTCTAGCTTAAAAGACCAGGATAAACTTTCATTTT
Organism: Andricus quercusramuli; assembly: GCA_932178445.1. NCBI lineage: Eukaryota > Metazoa > Arthropoda > Insecta > Hymenoptera > Cynipidae > Andricus > Andricus quercusramuli. The sequence continues at coordinate 174 of CAKNXH010069862.1, forward strand.
CCTCGGTTGTTTCTATATCAACATATCGAATTTCGGATCTTGATTGCTTAATTTATGAGAAATTTCATGCGTTCACTTCTCAAAATTAAACTCCTTTCCTTTGCATACATGCTTGTGAAAGTTGGCCTGCAGCCAAACGAGTTTGTGACAAAAATTAACATATCGGACTTTGAGATATCGGAAATATTATTCAAGATAACTTCTATATTCTTGAAACCGTGAGGCCCCAAAAAAGTGCCAAAAAAGGCCCAAAATAGTGTCCCAAAAAGCAATTTTAAACTCATGAAAACTAAAATGCTGCTGCTGTGAAATCAAAATTTTTCTTGTTTCCGATTTTTGAGCACGATTCGAGGCGAGATTCGAGAATTCGAGACAATATTCGAGAAGAGGGTCGAGACAAGATTCGAGAAGAGGGTCGAGACAAGATTCGAGCCGAGGCCAGAATCGAGACAAGCCAAGATTCGAGACTGGACTAGAGATGAAATTCGAGACAAGACGAGATCGAGACGAGATTTGAGACCTAATCAAAGAAGAATTCTGAAATTAAACTAAAAAAATTTAGTTGTCGCAGAACCTAAAATAAAATAGGTAATTGTTTTCAGTTGATGCATGCGTGCATAATTATTAATTCTGACCTTGAATTCTTCCCACCGGTTTATTTTCCGCTCGAGTTATTTTTCCCCCTTGTATATGTATCAAAAACTCACGACAGACCACCTGTTTCCGGTGCCGAAAATTATCTACAGGGCTCCCGCATTCGTAACGGAATGTTCTTTTTTTTATAACGTGATTTCAATTTTCATCCTGCAGCGAATTTTTAGAAACATTTTTTTTCGAAATACTCAAGATGTCAAATTTAAATTTGCATCATTTTTTATCTGTTTTCTGTGATAACAAATATTATGAAATGTTAATTGGCGAAAAAAGATTATATTTTTTATGAGCTCCTTCAATGAATGTTTGGTAATATTTTTTATTAAAGAAAATATAACGAATAAGTTAAATTTAAATTTAAATATTATGTAGAAAATTGACTTTTTGGCTTCAAAATTCAACAATTTGGTTAAAAATAATTTTTTTTAAGATTCAGATTTATGGATTGAAATTTTGAAATTTAACAGCTTGGTTGAATTTATTTTTATTTCTAGACTGAAAAATCTGTCTTAGTTAGAACATTCAAAATTTTGTTTGAAAAATCTTGTATCCAGCTCGAAAATTCACCTCTTTGTTAGAAATTCAATCTTTTTTGGTTATAAATGCTACCTTTTTGTTGAAAATTAATCTTCTTTTTGATTCAAACATGATTTCTATGGTTAAATTCAACTATTGACATTTTTGTTCAGAATTAATCTCTTTGGATTTAAAATTCAACATTTCGGTAGAAAAAGTCCAATATTTGATTAAAAATGGACTTTTTTTATTATAAATTCGTATTTTTAAGCTGAAAATTTTACTGTTTTATTGTAAAATCCTCTTTCTGATTCGAAAATTGATTTTTTCCGTCTGGTAGAAATGTCATCCTTTTGGTCGAAATGTAAGCTATTGGTTGAAAATTAATCTTCTTCGGTTTTTTAGTAAAAAAATGAATCTTCTTCATTAAAGATTCAACTACTTAATAAAAAATTTTGTTTTTTATTAAAAATTCGTATTACTGGTTGTAAATTCAACTATTGTGTTGGAAAATTTCCTTTGTGGCTTCGAAATTCAAAAACTTGGTTGAATTTGTTTTCCTTTCTTGACTGAAAAATCCTTTTTGGTTGGAAATTTCAACTGTTCGGTTAAAAATTTGTGTATTATTTCTTTTTTGAGGTAAAAATGATATCGTCTTTTATTTCAAAAATTCAATGGTTTCGAAGAAAATTCAACTATTTTGTAGATGATTCGCTTTTTTGAATAAAAAATTAATTCTTCAAACAATAATTTCATTGTTCCATTTTTGAATGAAAATTGATCTTTTAAGTGTAAAAATTAAACTGTAAAGATTGAAAATTGATGTTGTTTGTTCAAAATTCATCTTTTTTTGTACAAAAATAACCTTCTTAGTCGAAAATTAAACTTCTCAGTAAAAATTATTGTATTATGTTGAAAATTTATTTTTTGAGTTAAAAAGTAAATCGTCTTTTCGTCTTGAAAATTCAATAGTTCGGTATAGAAATTTAAACCATTTTGTAGAAGATTTGTTTTTTTAATTAAAAACTATTTTTAATAAATGAAAATTTAACTGTGCTATTTTCGGTTGAAAATTAATCTTTTTAGTTTAAAAATTTAACTATTCGGTTGAAAATTGATGTACTTTGATTAAAATTTGTCTTTTTGATTTTTTTTATATTTTATATTTTTTGATTTTTTTAGTTAAACACTAAATCGTCTTTTCTCTTGAAAATTCAATAGTTTTGAAGAAAAGTCAACTATATTGGGATTTTTTTTTTTTAATGAAAAATTCATTTTCAAACTGAAAATTTAACTATTCCATTTTCATTAAAAAATTGATCCTTTTATTTCAAAAATTTAATTATTCGTTAAAAAATTGTCATAATTTGTTGAAAATTCGTCTTTTCGGTAGGAAATTAATCTTTCGGTTGAAAATTTAACTTCTTAGTTAAAAATGTATGTTCTGTTTAAAATTTATTTTTTGCTTTAAAAAATGAATCGTCTTTTTGTCTTGAAAATTACACAGTTTCGAAGAAAAGTCCAATATCTTGTAGAAGATTCGTTTTTTTCAATTAAAAATCAATTTTTGATATTGAAATTTAGCTGTTCCATTTTTTGTTTGAAAATAAATGTTTTTATTTGAAAAATTTAACTATTTGTCTAAAAATGTATATAATTTGTTGAGAATGCGACTTTTTTGGTAGAAAATTATTCTATTTGATTGAAAATTTATCTTTTTGGTCGCAAATACAATTTTTAAATTAAAAATTCCACTATTTGGTTTGGAAATAATTTTTTTTTAATGAAAATTTCTCTTTTTCAGTAGAAAATTAATCTTCTTGGTTAAAAATTGACCTTTTTTGACTTAAAAATTTTACATTTAGGGTGCAATTTTTGCTTTAATTATTGATCAAAAAGTCGTTATTTCTTCAGGGTTCAAGTATTCTGTTGAAAATTCCTCTTTTTAAAAATTTAACAATTAGGTAGCAAATTTCAACTTCGTGGTAGAAAATTTAATTATTTTGTAGAAGATTAGTTTTTTTATATAAAATTGATTTTTTTAAGTGAAAATTTAACTATTGCATTTTTGGATAAAAATCGATTTTTTAGTTTAGCAATTTAACTATTTGGTTGGAAATATATATTTTTTTGTCTTGAAAATTCAATAGCTTGGTAGAAAATACAATCATTCTGTAGAAGATTCGTTTTTTAAAGTCAAAAATTAATTTTTTCAAATGACAATTTAACTGTTCAGTTTTTGGTTAAAAACTCATCTTTTTAGTTTGAAAATTCAACTCTTGGATCAAAAATTCAAATGTTTTGTTGAAAATCTGTCATTTTGTGTTGAAAGTTCGGCTACTTGAGAGAAAAATGAAGCATTTAGTTGAAGAGTCATCCTTTTGGGTTAAAAATTCAAACTTTTTTTTTTAATTCAACTTTTTGTGCTCAAAATTAATCTTTTTGGTTGAAAAGTTTATTGTTTTGTAGAAAATGTAAGTATTTTCAGGAAAATTCAACTATATTTTTCAAATCATCCTTTTTGGTTGAAAATTCTAACTTTTTGTTGTTGTTCGAAAATCCGTCTTTTTGGGTTAAAAATTAATCTTCTTAGTTAAAAATGTTATTATTCTCACGAAAATTCAACAATTAAGTTTAAAAATCATCCTTTTTGGTTCAAAATTCTGATGTTTTTTTTAATGTGTCTTTTCGGGTTGAAGGTTCATCTTTTTGGTTGAAAATTGTAATATTTGGTAATGAATATGATTATTTTAATTAAAAATCATCCTTTTGGGTTGAGAATTTTTGTTGTTGTGAACATTTACCTTTCTGTGTTCTTATTCTATCTATTTCTGAATTATGAAAAAAAGTGAAAGGAAGAAACAAAAAAATAAAAAGAGAATGAATAAAAATATCATGCGCCTCTCAATTTTAAATACATAGAAATCCAGAAATTAAAAGCGGATCTTCATTTCTAATTAAACTTCCCTTGCAACTTGTTTCAAGAACACCGTTTTCCCCATGTAGTGCAATTCAAGACGTTCTAATAAGATTTTAATTGATTATGTGGAAAGACGTTGAAAGTATATCCATTTTGTTTAAAAAATGGTTAATAAAGAAGCGCGGAGAGATGATAAAAAAAAACGAGCGTAGAAATGATCATGAATCTTGTCTTTCGCTCGTTAAAGTCTCCGTCCGCTATATATAGAGCTTGGTGTTGACTCTCTTTTGCTATATGCTATTAACGTCTGGCGTCCTTTTCTGGTTCGTGTGTATGTATAAGATAAACTAGTGTTGAGACGAACACTAATTTCCGGTAATAATCATTCTGAATAATACATTTCTCGCCGACATTTCTGAAATTGAAACTGTTTTGGTCCAATTTGTCGTATAATAACTTTTGCGCTAATGGCACTCGGGAAAATTCATGTCTTTGCGAGAAAACGATCTCTGGGAAATAGTTAATAAAAACGGTAATATGTTCTTCAATTATCATTCAAACGTGGAAAATAAGCTCATTTCTTACATTTCGCTTTGATTATTTTAGGTTTGTTCTTGTTAATTATTAATTTAAAAATTTAAGAATTTTAAATTAGATTAAAATAAAATTCAAAAGCCTATTTGACGTCCAATACTCAAGTTAATGAATAGAATATCTAAAAATAAACCAAGAATCCAACGATCAAATTTGGATAGCCACCACAAAATGCTTCTATTGCAATTCATAAAAACAAGAAAAAAATTTGTTTCTTTGGACAAAAATGAAAAAAAAGGAAGAAAAATGAAAACAAAATTTCTTTCCTCTTTTTTATTTCTGCCCGAAGAAACAAAAAATTTTTTCTTCTCAGGAATTGCAATAAAAGCATTTTGTGGTAGTTGTACAAATTTTATCGTTGGATTCTTGTTTTATTTCCAGGAATTCTATTATCAACTTTGTTCATTTTTCAAATTTTATTAACAATATTGTGATAGTCAATTTATTTAATGATAATTAAATATAATAATAAATAAATCTTTTTTTTCAAACTTCAACTATTTTCTTAACATTTTTTTAAATTATGTTTTTAAATGAAAATTCAACTATATTCCATGTTTGGTTGAACATTTATCTTCTTCAGTTGGCAATTCAACTATTTGGTTCAAAATTTCTGTATTCTATTGAAACTGTGTCTTTTGTGGTAGAAAATTAATCTTCTCAGAGACTAATTCACCTTTTTGGTTGAAAATTCAATTCTCAACCAATTCTTATTTTTTGAAAATTTGTCTCTTTTTTTAGTAGAAAATTTTGAAATTTTTGTCGGCAGAAATTTTTTCTCATCGACATTTAATCTTTTTGGTTGAAAATTCTTATATTTTGTTGGAAATTTGTCTTTTTTGGTAGCAATATAATTTTTTTTTTTTTGAAAATTCGACTTGTATGTTGAAAATTCCATTAAAAATAAAATTATTTTGTTAAAAATTCATGTATTTTATTAAGAATCATTCCTTTTTGGTAGAAAATTATTATTTTCAGTTGCAATTCCCTTTTTCAATGAAAATTTAGTTTTTTCAATTGAATATTACCTTTTTAAACTGAAAATTCAACTTAATTTTTTGACGAATTTTTTTCATAGAATTTAATATTTTTAGTAGAAAATTCAATTATTTTAACAAAAATTTAACTATTTCCCTAAAAATGTATTTGATTTTCCTAAAAAGACACTTCTCTGACTAAAAAGTATACTATTCTATTTTCTTGTTGAAATACGATCTTTTTTAGTGGAAAATTCATCTATTTTTTGAAAATTTGTCTTTTTTGGTAGAAAATTAACTTTTTTTGTCAAAATTTTATTAATAAAATAATATATTTGGTCGCAAATTCATACATTTAATTGCAAATTAATTTTTTCACCTGAAAATTTTATTATTTCATTCTTCGTCGAAATTTTTTCTTCATAGACATTTAATCTTATTGGTCGGAAATTCGTCTGTCAGGTTGAAAATTTGACTATTTCATTCGAAATTAATTTTATTTGCTTGAACAATTATTTCTCTAACTAAAAATGAAACTATTCTATTTTTTGTTGAAATTTATCTTTTTTAGTTGAAAATTCATCTATGTTTTGAAAATTTTTTTTTTTTAGTAAAAAATTTTGAAATTTTTGAGGGCAATAATTTTTTTCATAGACATTCAATCTTTTCGGTTGAAAATTTAACTATTAGGTTGAAAATCATATTAAAAACTATTCAATTTTTTGTGGAATTTTTTTTTATAGACATTTAATCTGTTTAATTGAAAATTCATCCATTTTGTTGAAAATTTTTCTTTTTTTGTAGACAATTCATTTTCTGTCTTGAAAATTAAAGTATTTGATTATAAATTCATTTTTTTGATTAAAGATAGATAATGTTAGACAAGAATTCATTGTAAATTCAAACTAAAAAAAAATCGTCTTTATTGATATTTTTCATTAATATTGAGTAGAAAATCGTTCTTGGTTGAATATTCAATATTTATTAATGAAAAATAAATTTGAAGAAAAAGGATAAAATATAAGAAATCTAAATACAATTTGTTCTTTCAACAAAATAAAAACTTTAAGACCAGATAGTTGGAATATTACAAAATTAAAGCATTTAAAATTAAATAATCAGAAATATATAAATTTCCATTTAATGTCTTCGTTTACACAAATTTTAAATTTCTGTACTAAACATTTATCCCAACGAAATCGAAATTTCTAAACTGTAATGAACAAAAATATAAGACTCAAAATCATAAGTCCCAAAACACGAAACTATAGGTCCCAAAAATACGATGCCTAAAAATTAGGTCCCAGACATTAATTTTCGAACCGAACGGTCAAAAAACATAAGAACAAGAAATGAGGCCCAAAAAATATAAGGCCAGAAACTGAGTTCAAAACCCATAATAGCAAACCGCGAATTCTAAAACAAAGTGCCAAAAATATAATATCCAGAAATGATGCCAACTAATAAGGCCCAAAAACTGAAGACTCAAACATTAGGTTATAAGATTCGAAACCGTAAGTCCCAAAAACATAAGACCTGAAGCCATGTAAGTTCAATAAATACAATATCACAAAACAAAGTCCTAGACATTAATTTTCAAATAAAAATTCCGAAAAATATAAGACTCGAAACCGTAAATCCCAAAAGCTCAAGTCCCAAAGTCACATAGGTTCCAAAAATACAATGCCCAAAAAATAAAGTCCCAGACATTAATTTTTGAATACAAATTCCTGAAAACACAAGAAACAAAAAAGAAGGCCCAGAAAACATAAGACCCATTTATCAAGTGAAAGGCCGTGCCTAAAATATAAGGCCTAAAATATAAGACCCAAAAAGGCCCAATTATAAGGGACAAAATATTAAGACTTGAAACTATGAGTCCCAAAAATATAAAACACGAAACAGTAAGTCCCAAGAACTAAAATACCCAAAAAGAAGACCCGCTTCATTTTTAGCTTGCTTCGAATAGTAATGTCCAAAAATATGGTCCTCAATAAATAGGGCCCGAAGTAAGGCAATATTGACAGAAGTTACAGAAGATTTGACTGTACTTACGGAAAACGAAAAGTTTACGCAATTTACGCACAGTTTTGTTTAAATTACCCAAGAACGTGTAAATTACGTAAGACCGTGTAAATTACGTAAATTTTGAATTGAATGAATAAGAAACTCATGAGTGGGAACTCAGTGAATAAAAATTAAGAGAATGGCACCTTTTTTTTTGAAAACATAAAAAATCTAGTTCTACAATGAACCCACCTTTTTATTTGTTTTTTCTTCTTCTATTTTTAGGGTTTCGTAGCGCCAAAGTTTGAAATTCCAAAAGGACATAAGCGTCAAAGTTTGGAATTCCAAAAGGACTTAAGCGCAAAGTTTAGAATTCCAAAAGGACATACGCGCCAACATTTGGCAAACCAAAAGAACAGAAGCGTTAACTCTTAAAATTCCAAGAGAACTGAAGTGCTAAAGTTTAGAATTCCAAAAGGACCTCAGCGCCAAATTTTGAAATTCCAAAAGGACATAAGCGTCAAAGATTAGAATTCCAGGAGAATAAGAGCGCCAAAATTTAGAATTCCACAAAGTTTAGAATTCCAAAAGGACATGAGCGCCAAAGATTAGAATTCCGAAAGAACGTGAGCGCCTATGTTTAGAATTTCAAAAGGACTTAAACGCCAAAGTTTAGGATTCCAAAAGGACATAAGCGCCAACATTTGGTAAACCAAAAGGACAACAATGTAAAAATTAGTCTAACCAATAGGATATAAGCGCCAAAGTTTGGAATTCTGAATGGGTATATATAAGTGCCATAATTTGGCAAACCTAAAAGGCATAAGCGCCAGAGTTTAGAATTCCAAGAGAACATAAGCGCCGAAGTTTGAAACTCCAAAAGGACATAAGTGCCAAAGTTTGGAATTTCGAAGGGACATAATCGCGAAAGTTTAGAATTCCAAAAGAACTCAAGCGCCAAAGTATAGAATTCCAGGACATAAGCGCCGTCATTTGACGAACCTAAAGGGCATAAGTGCCAAAGTTTAGAAATCCAAAAGAACATAAGCGCCAAAGTTTAGAATTCCAAAAGGACCTAAGCGCCAAAGTTTAGAATTCCAAAAGGACTGAAGCGGCATCATTTGGTGAACCTAAAGGGCATAAGTGCCAAAGTTCAGGAATCCAAAAGAACATAAGCGCCAAAGTTGAGAATTCAAAAGAACTTAAGCGCCAAAGTTTAGGATTGCAAAAGGACATAAGCGCCAAAGTTTTGAATTCCAAAAGGACCTAAGCGCCAAAGTTTAGGATTTCAAAAGGACATAAGCGCCAATCTTTAGAATTCCAAAAGGACATAAGCCTTACAGTTTAGAAATCCAAAAGGACATAAGTGCCCAATTTTAGAATTCCAAAAGGAATGAAGCGGCATCATTTGGCGAACCTAAAGGGCATAAGTGCCAAAGTTTAGAAATACGAAAGAACATAAGCGCCAAAATTGAGAATTCAAAAGAACTTAAGCGCCAAAGTTTAGGATTGCAAAAGGACATAAGGGCCAAAGTTTTGAATTCCAAAAGGACTTAGGCGCCAAAGTTTAGGATTCCAACAGGACATAAGCGCCAAAGTTTAGAATTCCATGAGGACACGAGCCTTAGAGTTTAGAATTCCAAAAGGACATTAGCGCCAACATTTGGAAAATCCAAAAGCAAATAAGCCCTCTTGAATATTTAAATGTTAAGTTTACACAACTTACGTATAGTTTTGTTCAAATAACGCAACTACGTGTAAATGACGTAAGACCGCGTAAATTACGTAAAATTTAAATAAAAAATATAAGTAACTGATGAGTGGGAACTCAGTAACTCACCTGCAACTCTCCGCCTTAGAGAGCCTCGATTGCTAAGCTTGAGAAAAATATCCACGCCTTTTGTAGCACTTTCAAGGAAAATTCGAAAAAGCACAAAAAACAATAAGAGCACAGTAGGAAAAACACGACTCTTTGAATATTCGTCACGCATCCGCGGATCCAAGTGGTCGGAGCGAGTCCGCGAATCGACAACAATCGCGACGGTCCACTTTCCACCGGATTTTTAATCACTGTGATTGACGCTCTTCGTAATTCACAACTATCATTCACCTCGGGGTGAGGCGAGGCGCTTGATTAAAGTGGCGCCTCTTTCGCGCCCTTGCACACGCAATTCAAATCTAACAACCTGTTCGAGTGAATCTGAATCTCTAATCGACAAAATCCGCTTCTTCAGGAAATCAACTTTTTTCTTCTTGTAATTGGACCTAGTTACATTTTCCACTTGGTGGACAGGATTTGGAAATTTGGAAGTTGGCTTTTTCAAATTCGAATCTCAATTCACCGGGGATCTCAATCCCCAACCACTTTTTTAATCATTCTACAATCAGGACCAATTCCTCTAATTTCCTTTAATTATTTTTCCTACTCTCTGAAGAAATTTTTCTCTCATCGGTGACAAATTTCCACAACTATCGTTCCATCGCCTCTCCTTTCCCGGTAGTCGCGGGACATCATGTGACCTTGAGCTTCTCTTCGACTCATTAATCCCTCTCTTCCTTTTGCAAATTTCGTTTTTTATGCAAAATCGTTTACGTTTGCAAAATATTGATCAAGTCTCATTACCTGATAGAGGAAAGTATGTGAATAATTTTTCTCCTGAAAAGCGTCTCATCGTTTGTTAATAAATTTTGGCGGGAAATTTGAATTTGGGACGATTCTTTTTTTAAAAAGGCACTGCACCACACTCACTGGTTAGTCGAAAACGGAAAAAAATCGAACAAAAGACTATACGAAGAGTCCTTTCGGGTCGGCGCGAAGCTCGAGACTGCCAGCAGAGAGTCTTAACAGTTTGAGAGTTACCTGTTGAGGAAGGAGAGAGAAGGAGAGTCGAGGTGAGAGAGAGAAGGGACAGGAACGACACCTGTGGCGTTGGAACCACCGTGACGTTTTCAGATGCATTGAATCTTGATTGGAATCAATTTCTAATAACTCTCATCCATCTCCATTCTTCAATGTATCTCTTACGTAAGTCATTTCTTTCAGAATTTCATCCCTTTTTTTGTTTTGATCTACTTGACTTTCTTTAATAACATTCTATTTCAGAGTTGGGTAGTAACTTTTTACAAAAGTAACTAAGGGATTATCCATAAAATATGTTACCAATTTTGGGATATTTTTCCCCCCCCCCCCCCCTCGTTGAAAATTATTTCGGTAGAAAATTCAACTATTTGCTGCTCTGTGGAAAATGCTAGATGAATGAGCTATGGAAGAAAAATTATTTTAAAGAATTTTTTTCTGAAAAAAAATCTTCTCCTTTCGCTCCGCTGGGAATCGAACCACAGAACTACTGCGTAGTAGTAGTAGTAGTAATAGTAGTAGTTCTGTGATTCGATTCCCAGCGGAGCGAAAGGAGATTTTTCTTCAGAAAAAAAACTATTAAAAATAATTAATCATTTTAGTTGATAAACCTTTTATTTCAAAATTCAACTATTTTCTTAACATTTTTTAAAATTATTTTTTCAACTGAAAATTCAACTATTCCATGTTTGGATAAACATTTGTCTTCTTTAGTTGAAAATTCATCTACTTGGTTCAAAATTTCTGTATTCTGTTAAAACTTTGCCTTTTGTGATAGAAAATTAATCTTCTTGGTGACTAATTCACCTTTTTGGTTGGAAATTCATGTATTTTGTTAAAAATTATTCATTTTTGGTAGAAAAATACATTTTTTTATTGAAATTACCTTTTTAACTAACAATTTAACTAAATTTTTTGATGAAATTTTTTGTATAGACATTGAATATTTCTAGTAGAAAATGCATTTGTTTGGGTGAAAATTTAATTATTTTCTTGAAAATTTATTTGATTTATTTAAAGAGTCATTTCACTAAAAATTAATTTTTTCAACTGAATATTTAACTATTCCATTTTTCGTCCAAGTTTGTTCTTTATAGACATTTAATCTTTTTGGTTGGAAATTCATCTGCCTGGTTGAAAATGTAACCATTTCGTTGAAAATATATTTTATTTGCTTGCAAAATATTTGGTTGAAAATTCATGCATTTTATTAAGAATTATTCTTTTTTGATAGAAAATTAATCTTTCTGGTCGAAATTTCCTTTTTGTAATTATTTTTTTATCGAAAATTAATTTTCTAACTAAAAATTCAACTATTCGATTTTTTGTCGACATTTTTGTTCATAGACATTCAATCTTCTTGATTGAAAATTCGTCTGTTTGGTTGACATTTAATTATTCTATTTTTTGTTGAGAATTATTTTTCTTTTTTGATTACAAATTCATCTATTTTGTTGAAAATTTAACTAATTGGTTATATTTTTTTTCATTGAATTCATTAAATCCATTAAATTTATTTGTTTGGTTAAGAATTGTACATACGGGTTGTAAATTCAACTTTTGAAAAAATCGTCTCAATTGATCTTTTATTCTTTAATATTGATGGAAAAATCTTTCTTGGTTGAAAATTTAACTTTCCTGTTGAAAATTGGTATTTTTTGTTTAATTTAACAGTTTTTTTGTTGAAAATAATTCATTTTTTTTATCAAAGATTCATGAGTTTGGCTGAAAATTTAACTATTTCGTTGATTTATTTCATTTGCTTGAAAATTTGTCTTTATGTGGTAGCAATATAATATTTTGGTTTGAAAATTCAACTATTAGGTTGAATGTTCCATTAAGAATTAAAAAATTCAGTTAAAAATTGATGTATTTTATTAGGAATTATTCTTTTTTTGGTAAAAAATTATTCTTATTGCTTAAAATTTCATTTTTTTAAATTAGTTTTTCGTTGAAACTCAATTTGGTAATTTTTTTCCACATTGACATTTAATCTTTTTTATTGAAAATTCATCTGGTTGGTTGAACACTTAATTATTGTATTTTTTCTTCAGTATTATTTTTCTTTTTTGATTACAAAATCATATATTTTCTTGAAAATTGAGCTATTTGGTTATACATTCTTTTCATTATATTCAATAAGTTTATTTGTTTGGTTAACAATTTTACATATGGGTTGTAAATTCAACTCAAAAAATCGTGTTTATTTATTTTTTTTCTTTAATATTGATTGAAAAATCTTTCTTGATTGAAAATTTAACTCTTGTTGAAAATTGGTATTTTTTGTTTTATTTAAGAGTTTTTTATTGAAAATAATCCATTTTTTTTCATCAAAGATTCATCAGTTTGGTTGAAAATTTAACTATTTTATTGCAGACTCTCTTTTTCTTAGTTGAAAATTAATTATTTCAACTGAAAATGTAATAATAAAATTTCAAATGAATAAGTCTTAATGAACTGAAACTAAATTTTTTATTATGTGTGTATATTTTCTTGCTTCGAGTTTTCAAAATTACCCAATTACAAATTAATTAAAATTAATTTATAATAGCCGTTGAATTTCAAAAGAAAGACGAATTTTTAACAACATAGCTGAATCCTCAAACTAGATTTTTGGTTGAAAATTTTTTTCTTGAAAATTCAGTTATTTTGGTAGAAAATTCAACTATTTACTGTTAGGTAGAAATGCGACTGATTCTTGAGAAATTGATGTATTTTGTTGAAATTTTGTCTTTTTGAGTAGAAAAATAGTCTTATTTTTGAAAATTGACCTGATTGGTTGAGTATTCAAATATTTTGTTAAAAATTAATCTCTTTCAGTTCAATTTACCTGACAGAATTTTTTTTTTTTAATTAATTTTTGCGGTCGAAAATGTAACTTTTCCATTTTTCGTTCAAAACTTATGTTTTTTCATTGTTGAAAATTCAACTATTTTGGAAGAAAATTCAACTTTTTGGTTGTGGATTCAACTTTTTTGTTGAAAATTCTTTTTTTTGGTTTAATTAGGGAAGTAAAAATTTATTTTTCTTTTGTTGAAGATTAATTTTTTCAACTGGAAATTTAATTATTCCATTTTTGGTTGAGAACTTTCTTTTTGAAAATTGAACTATAAAGGTTGAAAATTGAACTATTCGCTGTTAGGTGGAGAATACAACTGATTTGTAGAATATGTATGTATTTTGCTGAAAATTTGTCTTTTTGGGTAAAAAAATAATCTTCCTTTTTGAAAATTCATCTTCTTTGCAGAAAATTAATCTTTTTTTTTTTTTTTTTTAAAATTAAATTTTTTAATTTTTAATTTTAATGAGAAGGTATTAGTTTTATGTAAAATTTGACATTATCGGTTTTCATCAAATCTGCACGTTTTGAGACCTCCTGAGTCAGAAAAAACGGGTTTTACGAAGTTGCCTGTCTGTATGTGTGAAATTCTATGTACGGTTATTAGTAGTACGCAAGAAGAGGAACAAAATATCCTGATGACTTTTTCTGATAATAAAAATTACCGAAGCTATAGCAATTTCACAATTCCAAAAAACAAACGAAAATGAACATTTTAAGCCGAAAAACGCACGATATGAAAAAAAGTCAAGAGGAGAAAAGCGTTGCTTTTTGAACACTTTACAATATTTTCGAACAACTTTTTGAATTTTCGAAAAAATAAAAAATTCAAATTGTGATCGCACAAAAAAATGAGAAGTCAAAAATTCCATTTTTGCAACACCCACCTCAAAAGTTGACGTTTTCATCCTTCTGATTGGTGCCTAAAGGACCTTATTGAGCAGACTGTGTGCGAAATAATTTTCGCGCATGCGCAGTTTGAAGATGGCTTACTTTAGGCACTGGTGAAAAAGCAGCGCATGTGCACTTTGGAGATGAGGTACTTTAGAGACTGGCATAGGTTACTTAAAATACTGGTGTTGGTATCTTCTTGATAAATTTAGATTTAACTTGAACAAATCTTATAATGATTGCAGTTTCATTTTTAGGGGTTTGTAGCCCCCCCCCCACCCCCCCGGGCAACAGAGCATAAACGCCAACATTTTTTTTTTATAATTTTTTTAAATCAAATTTTTTTGTTTCGAAATTTTTGTTTCAAGAATTATTTTACACGAAAATTTTGTTTCAAAAATTTTTTTTTCAAAATTTTTTTTCTACCAAAATTTTTGTTCTACCAACAAATTTTTTTTCAATTTTTTTCTACCAACATTTTTTTTCAAACATTTTTGTTCACAACATTTTATTCACAACATTTTTTCAAACAATTTTTTCCTACAAAATTTTTTTCAAAAATTGTTTTCCACAACATTTTTTTTCAACAATTTTTTTCACCAATTTTTTTTCAAACACTTTTTTCCATTTCTCTTTTTGAAAAAATTTCTTTACTCCACTCTATGCAATATAAAATTGGTATTTTTCGTTACATCCTCCTAACACCTTTTTTGGACGGGCGTTGCAAAAAATCGCGTAGGTCATTGGATATGCAAGATACGACAAAAGGTGATTCGACCAAAATTATGCACCTAAAAAAGATCTACAAATTTATTATCATTTACTTTTTGAGATGACGCATAGTTTTTGTTTTATTCGTAAAAAACCGCTTTGAAAATAGAAAATTTGAATTTCCAGACGAATAACACAAGCTACGAAAAACATGACAAAGACAAAATTTGTTCATCCAAAGAAGAGGTACAAAATTTTCACAAATCATGTTTCGATAAGATGCGTAGTTTTTGTTTTATTCGTGAAAATAACATTGACAGTAAAAAAATCAAGTTTTGGAATAGCAATGCATGGTACGAAAACAGATGAATCAACAAAAATTGTGCATTCAAAAAATATTCACAAACTTGCAATCAATTTCTGTTGTAAGAATATATTCAGAATAAAAAAAAATTAACTTTTTCGAAAAACGGACAAGCTAAAATAACATTTTAACTAATAAAATTTATCGCCTAAATTATATCATTATTCTTCATTTGAAATCAAATATTGCTTCTACTAGTATCTTGCGCGCGCCTATTGTTTTTTTATGAAACAGAATAGACCAAATACCAATTTTTTCTATGTTATTCATATTTAATTAATGTAATAAAATATCTGTACAAAATAATTAAATTAAATAAGTAAATTCTATCATCGTTATCATCTGGAAAAAATTATAAATATGATCATAATTCAATTTATTATAATTGGCACTTAAATTTGTTTAACACTCAACCTATTTGTGGATTATATTGCTGTTATAATCCTTTTCATTTTATGAATTGAAAGAAACGTTATTAAAATAAATTGTGAATTTTTTGTTATAACATGTATATGAATATATAAATTCCAATTAAATAAATGCTATCAATCATATCAATTTTTATTATTATATAAGTTGTATAAAATTGAAGGAAATTAATGATACATAGAATACTGGCAGTAATTACCAATCTTTCATATTTCAAGAAATATAATTACAACATTTTTAAGTTGTCTATTTGCTCAGCAGTTATTGCTATTACTCTATAGTAATCCATTCGCCACTAATATATAATAATGCATTGAGAGATGCAGTGCTTTTTTTAAATGAAAAATTACTATTCTCATTTTTCTCATAAATGATGAAAGTTATTACGAAAAAGTAAAATGTATTTTAGTATAACTTTTTTATATGTGAACATTTTTATCGTATCTGTTGTTATAAACGTTAAAGTCTCTTTCATAATGAAAGCTAAACTAAACAAAAAAATTTTTAAAGATACAATTTTTTCCTTCTACGGAAATCTGTTTTTAATTCTTTTTAAATAAGTTTTTAACGTATCGCATTCTTTTAATCTGATATTTTAATTTTTTCATTATATTTTTTCTCCTTATCATTGTTCAATTGTCTTTTCAAAGTGTAAATGATATCTTCCATTTGAAAAAATATCAAAGTTTAAAATTAAACTGCTCTATTTGTTGTTAAAAATTGATCTTTGTGGTTTTAAATTCAACCATTTATGCGAAAAAATATAAACTGAAAATTAATCAAATCAAATTTGAACTAACATCAATTTATTGAAATACCTTAAGAGCTTTTGAAATCCATTAAAATCATTGAAATCTCCGGAAATCTCATAAAATTCATTTGAATATTTGAAATATATTGAAACCTTGCAGGTTCTATAAAATAGTTTCATATATTCCAAAGTTCTAAAAAATTCTTTAAAATCCCAGAAAATGTTTGTTTTTTGCTTTCAAAGTCGTTTAAAGCCTTTAAAATAACTTTAAAAATTAATAATATGTCGAAAATGCAGTAAAATCTTTCAAAACACTTTGAAATATTGTAAACCCTTAGAAATCTTTCAACATTTTTTTAAACTTTTCAAGGCTACTGAAAATTCCTTGGAATTACAAACAAAAAAATCTTAAATCTTTAAAATCCTTGCAAATTACTGAAATCCATTTTCGAAAATTTCTTTGAATCTTTTGAAATATTCTAAATGATTTCAATAAAATTCTGAAAGTGACTGTTTGGCAGCCCTAATTATTCTTCTTACAGAAATTCCTTGACTTCTGTCATTTTTTCAAAATCCCTGACCTTCCCCCGATTTCCAAGACTTCCCTAATCTGCGGTCACCCTGGTTTCACTAAGGCATATACCTATTATCAGGGTTTCCGAAAAACTTAAATTTTTAAAATTCCAGGGCCATTATTATTTGAAGACCGAAATTCTGAACTTGTCACTTTTTACATATATAATCTCTTATGATAGGATTTTAACAAATTTGAACTAAAAATGGTCCATTTCTAGGCTGCCACAGCCTAATTTGCTTTGAAAAAGTGAGAGAGTGACATATTTAAACGGAGTGACCAAAAGCTATCAATTCCTAACCCAAAAAGTTACTAACAGTGACTGATAAGAATTAATAATAATAAATTAAAATTTTTTCAAGGTTTATTTAATAATGTGTCCAATGTCCTTTTGTATTCAAAAGCATTTCAAAGAACTCGATGATAAAAATTCCAGTTAAATTTTAACGAATTCAGGATAATTTCATGAGACTTCAAAACAATTCAGCTTATCTTCAGAAAAATTGAGGAAATCCCCAAAATTTCGTTGACTTTAGTTAAATTGGAGTGAATTTAGTGAAATTTGAGAGAAATGAAAAATATGAAAAAATGCAATGAACTTTTTAAAGTTCTTGAAAATCCCCTGAAATTTTTGAAAATACCCTTCGAAATTCCCAATGCTTTACAATATTTTGAAATGCCTTGAAATTTATTGAAGCTCTTAGAAATTCTTTTGGTTTTTTATAATACCTTAAGTATTTCAAACTCTTTGAAATCTTTGATAATTTTTTTTAATGAAAAATTTGAAAGTCTTTTTTAAAACATACGAAATCAATGCATTCTTGTGAATAAATTTTTAGAAATCTATTGAAATATTATAATATCCCTGAAAATTACACGAAATCTGATGATATAACCTACAATCCATGAAAATTTTTCAAAATACCTTCTGAACTTTCAAAATCCCTCAAAATCATTATTGAAATCTTCGGAAATCTTACAAAATCACTGAGGATTTTGCAAGATATCATAATAAGTCCTACAAAATCGTTCCATATTTTCCAAAATTTCAGGAAACTTTTTAATACCCTATGCAAATTTTCCAAATCCCTGGAAATCAGTCAAATCCTCGGAAATTCCTAGAAACATTTTAATATTTTCGAAGGGTCCTTTTAAAAAGTCCTAAAATATTTAGAATCGTTTTTTCTTAATTGGAGATCAACATGATATCTGATTGCTTATGAATAATTTCATGCAAAAAGAGCATGACATACATTCACAAATCAAAATTAGATTTCCAAACTACCTCCTTTTCGGCTCATTCTAGACAAATAAGTAAGGAAGGAAGAAAGAGGAAGATTTAAATCACTTAAAATTACTGAAATCTTTTTAAAATACCCTAATAGGAGATCTCAACAAATTTAATATCTTCTGGAATGTCTTAAAATTTGTAAATCTCTTGAAAGTGCTTCGGAATCTTCTGAAGTATACCCTGAAATATTTTTAATCATTTTAAATCCTATCAGATTACCGAAATCAATTGACAATTCCTTGGAATCTTTTAATGTACCATAAAACCTGGCGTCGGTCCTTTCAAATTAATCTATATTTTCGAATTTTTAGGAAAGTCTTTGATACAATACTCCATGAAAACTTTCTCAAATCTCTTGAAAATGCTTCAGAATCTTTTTAAATACTTTAAAATATTTCAAATCCTCTGAAATAAATCAAATATTCATTACAATCTTTTGAAATCAATTTTAACATTTTAAAGCTCTTGAAAAAGCCTTAGAATCCTTTAAAGTACCATAAAAGTATAAAAATTCAATGAGTGACGTTAAATTACTGAAATCTATTTAAAAATTCTTAAGATCTTTCAAAATAGCCTGCGATATTTGAAATCTTTCAAAATATTTTGGATTTCCTTGAATTATTTCAAGCTCTTCCAAATTCCTTGCAATTTTTGAAAATAGTCTAAAATATTTCCAATCTTTTGAAATTCTTTCAAATTATTGAAATGAAAAAAAAAATTGTATTCTTTAAACATCACTTGAAACTTTTTTAATCTTTTAAAATACTTTATAAGTTCTCAAATCGTTTACAATTTTCTGAAATTCCTTTAAATTATTGAAATCTCTTGGGAATGCCTTAAAGCCTTTTCAAATTCCTTATATATTTATTTGAAATATTTTAAAATTACTTGAAATTCGAAACTTTTAAAAGTGTTCGAAAATGCCTTGGAGTCTTCTAAAATATTCAAAAATATTTTAAATCCTCTGAAATCAATTGAATTACTGAGTGCGATTGAAAACTCCTTGAAATCTCTTAGAGTAATCTAAAAATTTTCGAATCCTTGAAACTTTTCTTAAATTCCTTGAAACTTGAAATTTGTTTGAAATGCCTTGAAATATTTCAAAATACTCTAAAATATTTAAAATCCTCTGAAATCAATTACTGAAATCAACTGAAAATTCCTTGGATTCTTGAAATTCTGTTAATCTCTTTGAAATCGAATGAACATTTTAAAAATAGCCTAAAATATTTTGAATCCTTTAAAATTCCTTCAAATTATTCGAAGAAAAAAAATTAATTGGACTCATTAGAAATTCTCCAAAATATTTCAAGACCTTTAAAACTTTTAAAATCACTAAAAACCTTTTAAGGCTTTTGAAAATTCCATGGAATCTTTTAAATAACTCTAGAATATTTCAGACCCTCTGAAATCAATTAAATTACTGAAATCAAGTCCTCTACTTTTGTCGAAATTTCTTCAAATTGTTTATATATCTTGAAAATGCCTTGGATTCTTTTGAAATACCCTAAAATATTTTCAATCTTTGAAAATTCCTTTAAATTATTGACATCTCTTTAAAATGCCTTGGATGCTTTCAAGATACACTACAATATGCCCAATCCTTCAAAATTTCTTCAAATTATTGAAATAAATACCAAATTCCTTCGAAACTTTAAACACTACTTTTGTATTTTTGATTCAGAAGTCATCTCTTTTGGTTAAAAAATTCTTCTATTTTGTTGAAAATTCGCTTTTTTATGTATATTAATTTTTTTAATTGATAATTTGATTGATTTATTTTTGACTGAAAATTAACCGGCTTAGCTGAAAATTTCACTATTAAATTCTCTGTTGAGAACTTATTTTTTTGGTCAAAAGTTCAACTATTAGATTGAAATTTCAATTACTTTGTTAAAAATTCATTTTATTACTCAAAGATTTAACCATTTGGTTGGAAATTAGTTTTTTTTTTGTTGTTGTTTGAAAATTAATTTTTCTAACTTAAAATTCAAGTGCTTCATTTGTTGTTGAAAATTCATACTTTTTTAGTTTGAAATACAACTATTTAGTTGGAAATTTTTGAATTTTGTTCTACATTCATGTCTTTAGTAGAAAACCGTTCTTCCTGGTTGAAAATTCAACTACATGGTTAAACTACTTTGTTAAAAATTCATTTTATGAGTTGAAAATCCATCTCTTTAGTTGAGGACTTCGCTACTTTGATGAAAATTCGCCTTTTTTATGAAAATTATTTTCCTAATTGAAAAAACTCATTCATTTTTTATAAAAGTTAATCGTTTTTAGTTGAAAATTTAACAATTAGGTTAAAAATCGAACTTCTCTGTTGAAAATTCATTCTATTAGTTGTAGATCGATCTCTTGAATTAAACATTTGAATATTTTATTTAAAATTGTTTTTTCATGATGAAAATAAATTTTCCTAATTGCAAGTTTAACTATCCAATTTTCGGCTGAAAATTGGTCTTTTTTAGTTGAAAATTGGACTATTAAATTACTTGTTGAGGCCTTATTTTTGAATGTTTCAAAATTAATTTTTTCAATTGAAAATTCAAGTCTTTCTTTTTTGTTGACAATTGTTCGTTTTCAGTTTAAAATTCAACTATTTGGTTATAAATAATTTATTTTCCTAAAGATTCATTTTTTTTTGTCGAGAGTAAATTTTTTGAACTGCAAATTTAACTATTCCATTTTTTGATGAAAATTGATCGTTTTTATTTAAAAATTCCACTCGTTGGTTATAAATCATCTGTTCTATTTCGCTTGAAAATCTAACTATTTTATTGAAAATTCATTTTTCGTACATTAATTTTTTCATTGTGAGGTACTATATCTGAACATTCCTAACTCAAATGTGAATTGAATAATCACTTATTTTGTACTATTAATTTTAGGAAGCTTTCAAAAAAATATTGTCTATCTTTTTCTCTTCATGTCATAAAAATAAAAGAATAAAAACAAGTGGCAATTTCTTATGGGATCGGGAAATCGAGATATTTTATATTTCTTTGCAAACAGTTGATTGGATTGGAAGATTAAAAACACGTACTATTGGCTTGGAATTTTGTTTTTTCAAGCACCTTTGAGTACAATCACATGATTTGTCATATTCCTGTACATTTATAAGTGAGGTATTTTAAATTAGTAAAATACATCTAATTTGTTTTATGAAAAATGCCAGTTACCATTATTTAAACATTTGAAAAAAATCAAATTTGAATTTGGCGCCAAAATGTCGTAAGTTTATGACGCCGCCGTAGCGCTATCGACAAAAGCTTGTTGATTGAATCAAAATGCCAAAAACAAAGAAGAAGAAGAAGAGTACAAACTCAATTTTTACTTGCGGGAAAAGCTATTGCTGTTATTGTTTCACACTTAGGAACTCTTCGCCTGTAGAATTTGAGAGAAAACTTAGTGATTTTGTTGAAAAAAGTCATTTATTGAACGATCAATTCGGCTTTTAGCCTCCCTGATGGAAGGCAAAAGCCTCAATACAAAATTCACGTTCACCATGAATTCTGAGGGGGTAAGTACGCACTTTTCTATATTTCTGGAATCAATTTTTATTTTTACCAAAAAGTTTGCTTATAAAAACCTTTTTTATAGCACCCGTACATGTAATTAAAACTGCAATTTTAATTTTTTTATCAGGCATTTTTTAAGTCTAAGGCTGCGTTACTCTATTAGAGTAATATTAGGTTAAAGCTTATTAAGCTTTAACCTTCAAATTCAATCACCTCATTTACTAAAGGCTGAAGCTATGCTATACTAACTTTAACGTGAACCGATTTCACATTGATCACTTCACGTAACTAGTGTTATTAATCTTAAAAATAATTCAGGTTGAAACCATTATTGTAAAATGATTAACTGAATTTTAAAATAATAAAAAAGAGATAACAGAGAAAATCAAGAAAACATAAAACGATATAAATACAGTCTAACCTTAAAGTTTGCAGGTGAACGCGCACTTAGAACTCGCTTTCAATTTTGTTAATTATTGTAAGGGGATTTTTTTTAATCTACCCTGGCGGACCGGCTGAACGCTAGCGTTACGCCACAGCATTACCATAAAGTAACCTTAAAGTAATCTCGAATTATAATAAATGAAAGAAACAAAATAAATATCTAAATAGTTGCAATTATAATTGCACGTTAAAATTTACATAGTGGCTCAAATTGATGGTCTGCTAGAGGCGACTTCAAGCGCATCTACTCAGATGCGCTTATAGTCGCCTTTAGCAGACTTTAGTGACAGCTATCCCAGTCAGAAATGGATGATCGATTAGACGTCGTTTTTTGATGTCGAAAAATCATGAATATTTTCGTCGGTTCGACGATATTATATCGCGACATAATATCGCACGCCGAATTCGACGTCGCGAATTAATGACCGCATCGGCCTCGTATTCCTAATCGTTTCGACGTCGAATTTACTATAATTTCGATGGTATGAAAAGTAGTGCAGTGCTTATATGAAAACATAAATGGGATCCCAAACAGGATCCCATTTATGTTTCCAAGAATGAAAAGCACTATGAATAACCCAGATAGCCGAATGTTCTCATCGTAAAACCAGGTGGAAATCACGGTGATGAAAAAAATCACGCGTGAAGTCAGAGCGGACAAATGTACGCGAGACTCAGACGTGACAAATACATATCATATGAGAATTCACTGTGATATCATTTACAGATCACACGTGATTTTTCATGTGCGCGATTTCATAAGCACATCACATTGAAACCATGCATGAATTCAATGGGTTAAACACGGTGGCTATGTGGGAAGTTGTTCGACACTTTTTTAATGATTATATGAGATAATAAATGAAAAGAGAATGAAATTGAAAAATTAATGTTATTTTATTTGGAGACGACCATATATAATGATTTTTATAGTTAATGCAATCGTATTATTTAGTTTTTCCGCGTTTTCCAAAACTTCCGTCATCTTGTATTCGCCAGGGAGCATTTTTTAACCAAGCCTTGGTCGCTTACTCCACTGCACTTGAGTTGCAATCTGAATTGCATACGGGAAGAGCACCTGCAACAATTTTATTATGTTTTTCAATAATGACTCAGTTATAAGCTTTTTATGCATGTTGAGAAAAAGAATTAATTGGAACAGCCATAATTTTAAACAAATCTCTTGAAGAAAAACAATCAATTTTTAATCATTCATCATATAATTGATAATATTACTTTGATTTCCAAGAAATGGAATAATTGTTAAAAACTTAAGAAATGTCCAATCCGAAATAAAACATAACTGCAACTCGCTGCTGGCAGAGTTGATGAAACGTTAGTAGCAGAATTTTGGAATTTCTCCAAATGAACTGAATTTGACTTTGTTGACAGAGTTGATTGGCAGTGGGACTCCGATGCCAGAATTCGATCGGATCATATCTTTCTGTCAGGTGAGATAGAGAAAAAGGTGTGATCTTTCCGAAACGACTTTTATTTAGATCTCTCTTTTTGCTTTATATGATAGACGAAGAGGGTCCGATCGTTTAGGCACGGAGAATCGTACTTATAAATTTGAAACTATCGGACCCTCTTTGTCTACTTCATGAAATAGAGAGAGGTATCTAAACGAAAGTCATTTTAAAAGGATCACACTTTTTTCTCTATCTCACCTGACAGAAAGAGAGATCCGATCAAATCCTGGTATCAACCTGCGCAGAGTCAGGGTGGCCACTATTTTTTTAAATGTTCTTCTCCCGGCTTTCTCCTGCTTCTTCCGGTAAATATTCATGATTTCTCCTGGCTTAGAAAAATATATACTCTCTTTGCGAAACCCACAGTTTTCTCATATTTCATATTTTTATAAAATCAAAAAATAAATTGAATTATTCTAAAAAAAACGTTGACTCTAAATGTAATTTTAAATGAGAAAGATTTAGATTGAAATATTTTCTACTCTAGAGCGTTATAAATTAAACGAATGCGAAGTTTTTTCTCTTCCTGGTTGAAAATTCGACTACTTGGTTGAACTACTTTGTTAAAGATTCATTTTATGAGTTAAAATCCATCTCTTTAGTCGAAGACTTTGCTATTTTGATGAAAAACTCAGAAAAACTTTCACGTGAGTGGAGGAAGTCAGGAAATCACTGGGATTTTTTTTTCTATTCAACACTGGTATATATAATACACTGGATACGGGATTCCATGGAACGATCTGTGCCTACTTCAAGGCAACGGAGCCGCCATTTTTATGAATGTTTTGGTTCGGGACCACTCGAGACAGTTAGGAATATGCGGGAGATTCAAATGTAGAATGGAAGAGAAGTTAAAAATATTAATAAAAGTCATGTAAAATTTAGTTTATTGATAATAAGTGAATGGACTAAGACCGGAAATTTAATAAAATTCTGTAAAAAGTAATTACATTGATAAAAGTGTAGACATTTCCAAAATGAGCCTACGATTTTTCTCGTTGAAAGAAAAATTAAAACTGAGAATTTAAAAATAATCTACTCATTAGCATCAAGTAACGATATCAAAATGTTTGAGAAAAATATATTTGTTTATTTACAATGTTTGATTCAACATTCTTGCATCGTTTGATTAAGAAATTATTCTTTCGTAAACAATATACAAAAAATTGATGAAAATTTTGGGGGATGGTAGAGAATAAATGCAACTTACAATAAGAAACTCTCTATTAGCTGGAACTATTGTATTTACACTTATGGAACTGAAATATTTCTAATAATATTTAACTTAATCATTCTGAAAAATTTTTATAAACAAAATCATACATAAAAAAAATTGTTGCATGCTAGTTGCTGACATTTTTCATATGAGATTTTGATACACAAATTCTGAATAAATAAGTTTTTATCATAACTAAATTGATTTGTATGACCAAAAGTGATCCAAAATTGTATTCAAAGACATTTATGTACTTTCAGCTTCATAAAACATAAATAATATAGATTGCTAATAACAATTTATTTGAACAAATGTCCCAAATGGCCGTTTCCTGGTAGCAAAAAAATTCTTTGAACATTACTGGAATTATATTCCTCGCGATAATTAACAAACAAAATTGTTTAAAAAATAATTTATGTGATTGTTATAAAGTCGATATGCTTTATGGAAAAAAACTCTTGCCCAAAACATTTTATTTTTCATCAATTTTAGGAGAATCATAAAGCAAATGTAATACATGCTAATTTTTCGTTATAAATAAATTATGCCTCTTATGGAAAATCTCAGCAACTAGCGTAAAACAAACAATTTTTTATGAGAAAAAACACTAGTAAGAATTTGTTTATAAAAATTGTTTATAATGATTTTGTTAAATATTTTTAGAATCGTGTTTGTTCTATAAGTGCAGATATAATAATTCAAACTGATATTGAGTTTATTTCTGCATTTTTTCTTCGCATAAAATCGCGAAAAATAAGAATGATGCTTTTTTACACTCAAGTGAAGAGGATTGTCTCCTATGATGAATGTCTTTCTTACAATATATATTTTTATCTTATATATTCATTCCTTATACTTTTTTCTTTGTTCATTTTTATTGGACATAAATTCAAAGTTCGTATTCATGAATTGCATAATTTTACTGTCATGATATTAATATTACTAATTATTTAACTTACGCACATGCTACACGAGTTTTATTCTTTGTTCTCTTTTTAATTATTGTGAAGTATGAAAACACATGTAGGACCTTCATAATGATTTTTATATTATAATTTATTTTCATTTTGTAATTATAATATCCATTAGTCATCTTTACCATTTCACGCCACTTTTTTATGTGAAGAAAAATCATTTTGTACACATTTCTGGCCTTTGAAGGTTCCAATAAGTGTTTCACAATTCTAATCTATACAGATTTTTAGGATATTACCATCATTATATTATTCACTTGTAAAAATATCAAAGTTTTATCATAGCTTTCAACAGAAAAAAATATATATTCTAAACCACGTGTTTACAAAATGTGTATTCTACAAATTTTAAATCCCACTGGCTTTCCTTTTTTTGTACTCTTCAATTATGTTCATTAATGTGATTACTCTTTATTACATTTAATTGAGTTTCCAGTTTTTGTCCATTCACTCATTGTCAATAAACTAAATTTTACATGACTTTTAATAATATTTTTAAGTTCTCTTCCATACTACATACATTTGAATCTCCCGCGTATCCCAAACAAAAACATCCATAAAAAATGGCGGCTTCGGCGCCCTTCAAGTAAGCATTCAGCGATCACTCTACTAATGAACATAATAAAGAATATAAATACAATAGAATACATAATTATAAACACAATTCAAAATCTTATTGTTTATTGATTTTAATGTCGAATATTTTTAAGTTAGAGTCTTTCAAAGTTAGAATTTCTTTTAAAACCTGAAAAATAAAGTATTAAGTTTATCTGTTTGAAATGGCGTTGTATTGAACGTCATTGATTATTTTTAATCGCAATGTTTCATTTTTTATTATCAATTTGTAAAATTGATAGACATCCATTCTTTTTTTAACCAAAAAATCCGGCTTCTGTACCGTAATTTCAGTACGCCGTGTAACCACAGTCTTTTGTAATTGAACAATCTCAGTGAACTAAAAAATTGTAGGACTTCTTTAAAATTGAAGTAACGATATCCTCAAAAATAAAGCAGTTTTGGGACTCATAGAAATGTTATCCTCAATTTTGTATGTTGAATTCATTTCTTTGAGTCTAAAAAATTTTTATGCTCTGTGTTGTAGGAGAGCTTAAAACCACATACAATTATACATATACTGCTGAAAATATTTGAATAATTGCATTGAAGAATTTTTTCAAATTTGAAAGTGTTCAAATTTAAGGGTATGTGATACTTCACCATGAGAGCAATTCAGTTCCCCACAGTTTTTGTCCACAATTAACAATGATGACTTTTTCAAACAAATAATAATGTCCGGACGTAATGAACGCCTGAAAACGGATTCTGGAAACCATTTTTCTTCTAAGTAAAAATTATGGAAAGAAACCGTAGAAAACTAAATTGCTCCTATGGTAAAATATCACAAGCCCTTAATATCTTTTGTTTTAAAACATTAGGTACTTCAAATTAAGAAGAAGAACAATTATTACAGAACCCAGCTCTTTTTTTTGGTACTGATTTTAGTCCTACACAATGAAAATGATACCATAAAAGGCAACTGTCGCCAATGATACTTGAATCTTTTATAATTAAATTACATTTTTCGCACAAGCAATTTTCATTTTGCAATTTAACGTCAACAGATCTTTTTAAAGTTTCGAAAGCGGATTTCCTCATGTAAGGTTTCAAAATTGTTATATCAACGGCCTCGTCTAGTATTGAATGCTTAATGCATTCTGGTCGCACTTCAAGATCCTTTTCCTCTATTAAAGAATCACCATTTAAAACTGGATTTAACTTATCTTTAGGTATCACCCAACTCAAAATACAACTGACTTTCTCCTCATCTTTAATAAGTGTAAACTTAACCAGAAGTTTCACTTTTCGATTTTTTTAAAACCAATCGCTCTGGTAGTATCGCTATGCTTAAGGCGCCGCCTTTAGATCATAGTTGGCCATTTAACATCTGGTAGTCCGTCTTTTTCTTTCGTAGTTTTTTTTCCATAATGGAAGATAAGTCCGGTGTTTCATTATCATTTGGACTCGCAAGGTTTGTATGCTTATTTAGTCCAATTCGCTTACGAAAAGATATGACAGGAAAAAAATGACAGGTGTGTCATTTTTTCCTGTCATTTTTTTTCTGTCATTTTTTCGCGACCACAAGAAAATGACAGGAAAACGACAGGCAAAACGACAGCCGAAAATGACTGGCCCTAATTGGCCATAATTTATAAGAATATCGTGTGAACATTATAAATTATCGACGACTTGCAGATTTATTCGTGAACTATTTGAATTTCCTGTAAAGCTTAAAAAATCATTAGCAAAAGAAAACTATTATGGGAATTTTCATGATGAAACACCTTTTTGTAGCCTGTGTCTAATTCCGAATTATTTTCCAACACATCAATTGTGAAATGTGTTCAATTTGCCATTTTAGAGCCTTCTTATCCTTACAAGGCGCTAAAATTAAGTACCACGGTCAACAATTTCAGACTATTTTCAACTTTCTTCATTCCCTTAACAAGTTCACTGCGTGCTCTCAATTCCATGATCCAACAAAGTACGGTTTCGCCACGCGCAACCTGGGACCCTTTGATTGGTGCACTTTTTTTAGATGCGCGTGGCGAGACCATACTTTGTTGGATCATGGAATTGAGAGCACGCAGTGAACTTGTTAAGGGAATGAAGAAAGTTGAAAATAGTCTGAAATTGTTGACCGTGGTACTTGAGTTTCGCGCTTTGTAAAGATAAGAAGGCTTTAAAATGGCAAATTAAACACAGTCCACAATTGATGTGTTGGAAGATAATTCGGAATTAGACACAGGCTACAAGAAGGTTGTTTCATCATGAAAATTCCCATGATAGTTTTATTTTGCTGATGATTTTTCAAGCTTTACAGGAAAATTCAAATAGTTCACGAATAAATCTTCATGTCGTCGATAATTTATAATGTTCACACGATATTATTATAAATTATGGCCAATTGAGGCCAGTCATTTTCGGCTCTCGTTTTTCCTGTCGTTTAGTCATTTTCTTATGTGGTTACGAAAAAATGACAAAAAAAATGAGAGGAAAAAAATGACACACCTGTCATAAAGCTGTAGATGAACAGAGCTCGATTACTGTTCTTTTTGACAACTTGTTCAATTTTTCCATTGACATTTTCCAATTTATTTTTCGTGACATTCCCGGCATTTCCTTCAGTCATGATGGTGACTGCCTATTCAGATCTAATAGGATGCCAATTTTTATTGAAGTATTCTAGCACTGGAATTGGCACTGGTTCAGAAAAAAACCAGTGACTTCTTTCTTGCGCGGTGATGTTCATTTTTTCAAAAGTTATTTGACGACTGAAAGTTTTAAGAGTATGCCATAATAAATAAATAAATTGATTAGCATTTCGAACTCGAAAGTTCATTGCCTCACTACCCGATTCGGGTAGTGTTTCTAGGTGGATAAATACTACCGTGTGGGTCCACCACACCCACGACGGGTCAACAACACGCAGTATTCCCCGAACGGTCACCCATCCAAGTACTAACCGCGCCCAACACTGCTTAACTTCAGTGATCTAACGGGAACTGGTGTTTTCAGCGTGGTATCGCCGTTGAGAGTATGCCATATGCAAATCTAAATTGCGGTGCCAGGAAATATTTATCATATAACATCTCTTTTCAACAGGTCTTCATCACTTATCCAAATCTTAATATTAGATCATGCTTCTGCATTCTCTGTTTTAAAGCACGACAATAATAACCAATAAAATATTTCGTAATCTTTCGAGGACTACTATCCCACTATCTCACTGGATTCTTTTCCATCTTCAACAAGAAATAACATCAAAGTTAAACTGCAATCTGTCAACTCACAAGTCCCATCGATAAACACTATGCTTAGCCACGCCGCCATTGTTTCTTTCGTATCTGATCTGGAAAAATACAATCCTTTCACTTCATTCTGGTCATCATAAAGAACGCAAACGTCTGCTCCTGTAACATATAACAAATAACAATTTTTAAAATAATTAATTATTATCGATATACTTGAAGAACGTTTCGTCTACTTTTTTCAATTAAAATTTTTCAATTATATTTCAAGACTGATAGTGCGATTATGTAGTTTCAATAAAGAAAAAATACACGAATTAATTATAGATTTTAAAATACTTGAGAAGAAAAATTGTAGGTTGAAGTTAAAATAATACTATAATAATATATTATTATATTTTCCAGAGGTAGAGTTGTGTATGTGTTAGGCTTAAAGCCCGAAATCACTTTCTAAGCAAAAAAAAAAAGGAAAAGGCCATTCTTAAAATCTAAAACTCATCTCTTCTTAATTTAACAAATAATTAACACACCTTTTCAAGTTTCTGTGCAAAATAAAAAGAAAATGAAAATATAAATTTTTAACGAACAAAAAACTTTATTTTTAGTGGGATTGAGTTAGCATTAAAAATATGCAAATATATTACTGTATATTCATTTAAACTTTGAGAACTACTGCAAGTTATTTATAAGGTAAATTAAAAGTAGTGGCTAGCCTGCCGACGCCGGCAAGGTTGTTGGTTGCCGGCTGTTTTTTTTTTCTTCTGGATGTAAAGTTCCAAAAAGCGTGTAGCGATCTATTTTTATGCACTGATTAAGAATATTGCCATGAAAATTGCAAAAAAAACAAACAAATTTCAAGATGAAAACTAAAAAAAAAACGTTTTTAAACAGAAAGATGTTATGTTTACAACGTTTTTGAAATTTAAGAATTTTAAATTAGATTAAAATCAAAACAAGAATTCAACGATCAAATTTGGACAACCACCACAAAATGCTCTTATTGTAATCCCTAACAACAAGAGAATTTGTTTCTTTGGACAAAAATAAAAAAGAGGAAAGAAAAATGAGAAGGCAACCAACCACATTCCCTTCCTTCTCTTTCTTATTTCTTCCGTCTCTTTTATTTTTATTATGCATGTTCAGAAACTAAGCTATTAGCTATTTTCACACCAGCTAACCTCACTTCGTTTTCTCCTCATGAGGAGAAAACTGTTGACCAAATGTATGGGATTCGATCCATTTTTGCCCTATTATGTTATCATCTTCGTAAAAACTAATTTTTTCTATATAATTGTATTTAAAAATTATTTTTTATTTTGTAATACCTAATTACGTATTTTCACTTCCACAAATGAATGAGAAGAAACTTTTTTTTTTCAATATCTTCGTAATAAATAACAATTACTATCATTTTATCATTTCATTACATAGATCTAAAAAAAAATAATTTATTCCACACTCGACCGAAATGGCTTTCTTTCGCCCCTGAAAATAGTGGAGAAAGTAGCATATTTCCCATGAACCGCAATTGCTGGGCGAAAGATAAATTTGCGGAGTGAAAGTAAAATTTGCGTGGCGAAAGTAAAATTAGCGGGGCGAAAGTAAAATTAGCGGCGCGGAAGTAAAATTTTCGGGGCGAAAATAAAATTGACATTTTTTTCTTTTTTTGACCGACGGTCGATATATAGAAAATCTGAGTTGCTCCGAGTCGATCAGAATTCGAGCCGCCAACAAAGCTATAGAAAAATGCGTTGGACCCGATTTACAGAGCTAAAACGTGGCCACGGTCGAGAGTGAAATGAAATACTATATGTCTCACGGGACGAAAGTCAACCCACCCACGGGAAAATTTTGCTCCATTCGCCCCTTGTTACATAATGTACTATTCCACATACGTTTATATACATTTATACATACACATTGCATATACATTATATTATATTTATATATCTTTTTATGGCACATGCATGATGTCAGACTTTTTTGACGCATATTAAGCGGGGCTAAAGCTCTACTTTTTAGTCCATAGGGAGTAAAAAGTACTCTTTACTCCCTGGGGACTGAAAAGTAACGTCAGAAGCGTATAATGAAAATTATGCATCTATGAGCTCGCATCTTACGATCGTTAGCCCACTCACCCTAAAAACTGTGAGGAAACTTTGGTTGCAGATAATAAAATTTTGCGGTTATTTATGGAAAGTTACCATATATGACTGATCAAATTACCGTGAATTACTGAAAATTTTCATAAGTTCCCGGAAATTTATGGACATTTTTTAAAATGAATTTTGGGTCATTTATAGTGAGTTCTCATATTTACCTGTAAAATTACCGTAAATGGCTGAAAATTTGCAGAAATTTTCGATAATTTATGAAAGTTTTTAAGAATTAATTTCAGGTAATTTATGGTAAGTCATCATGTTTACCTGTAAAATTACCATAAAAGACCGAAAATCGGCATAAATTTCCGAACATTTATGAAAGTTTTTCAGAATGAATTTTGGGTAATTTATGGTAAGTTATCATATTGACCTGTAAAATTACCATAAAAGACCGAAAACCGGCATTTTCCGAAAATTTATTAAAGTTTTTAATGGGTAATTTAAGAATGAATTTTAGGTGATTCATGGTAATGTATGTTATTTACCTCGAAAATTACCATGAATGACCGAAAATTTTTATAAATTTTCGGAAATTTATGGAAATTTTTCAAAATTAATTTTGGGTTAGTTATGGTCAGTTATCATATTTACCTGAAAAATTACCGAGAATGACCGAAAATTTGCATAAATTTCCAAAAAATTTTGGTAATGGGGATGTTGCATGAAATGAGATAAAAAGATGTTTTGATTCTTCAGTAGCTCATTAACATATTCCAAGAAGGAAGAATTTTTTATTGGATAAGAAAAATGTTTCTTTTTCTCAAAAAAGTTTTGAATGTGGTACCTGCTCACGGCATTTTTCGCCAAAGGCATAGATTGGCTACATCTGTGTAACGTAATTCTTCGCGGGACAATTCAAACTACTTGAATTATGCATTAAAAAAAAAATGGTTCATAAACATGCATTTCAATGTATAAATGTGTCTAAACGGCTTTCATGTATTATTGTCGAATAAAAATTAATAATATTTACGAAGAAAAGAATTGAAATAGTCTCTCGAGATTCTAGCCTATTACGGGCATAACCGGCATAACCTAGCATCTCTCGCATTTGATGTCAGTGAAACGTTTCAAATTCGTTGATTTCGAAATCCATTTTTGGTTTATATCTTTGATCCCGCTTGATTTGGCTTCTACTTTTTTTATTTCTCGTTTTCCTCGTTTTTAGGCATTTATAGGTTAGTTTAGACAATCAGCTTGAGCAGCTCTCAAGTAGAAAGCCGAGAAACATGATTCGCCAACATTTTGAAAAGCAATATGGCGACTAAAGTTGTCTGATTGGTATTTAGTTGTATATTTTAGTGACGTCACATATGTTTGAATGTGAACAAATAGACGTAAGCTAGAAATGATTTTTTTCTAAGTACTAGAAACCTAAAAAAAATTCTTTTCTCTATAACATTAATCACTGCTTCAAGTTCTTAAAAATATGTTCATCTCATTTCATGCAACAGCCCCTTTTTTTATTGAATCTTTAATAATTTCGATTTAGTTAACATAAATCCCATGCTTCTTTATTCAAAATCTGATGTGGACTGAAATCATGACTGTATTTCGAAAAATGTCTGAAATCATCCATTTGTTATAAAAAATTATCGTGTGTGCCAAGAAGGAGAGGCACTTTTTCGACTTGTGTATGTTTCCAGTACTCGTCGAAAAAGCCCCTCTTCTCCCCCTAGGTGCGTAATATACTATTCTTTTTAATATCAATTTGAATATTTGTCTATCTCTTTTTTATCGTTCAGCATTGAGTACTCTTATCATTTTCTATCACTCATAATTCGGAAATCCATCGGGAAGTTGAGGAATTTATTTAAAAAATTAATTTGACTTTGACCAAGTACCAGAAAAACGAGTCATCCATGATTATAAGAAATCCACCTTAAAATTGATTTTCATACCATGGTTGAAAACTGGGTCCAATTTGGCAAACGGTTTTGGCAAGTCTCTACTATAGGCTGGAATACTGATTTCACTTGTTTGTTACTTTTACCGGCAGCCACCTAGCGGCAAAACATTCAGGTGGACGTGGATAGATAAATGATAGGATGAGATAGAGATGAGAGCATTAATAAAGATAGAGACAAACTTAAGTACAGGTTGAGATAGAGCACTGTAAAAACTATGGTTCCATTTTAATTGAGCATCACTTTTTTAGCGTCCTGTTACAATACCAAATCGTCTTGTTTTGATACCACCGTTCGTACTATTTTACTTTGCTAACTTCAGATTGAAAAGTCGTACGTACTAGAGAACTGAAATAATTAACAGGGAGTATTGTTTTTATTGCTTGCAACTTCATGCTTATGAGAATTCTTCATTGTTTAAATTTTCTTCTACTTTTGAAATGTGATAGAGAAAATAGAAAAGGGGAACAAGGTGGCATTATTTTATTTGAATAGCTTTTAGAAATTAAAAAATAATGCGTAAATACACTTACATTAAAAAATAGTTATTTTTAAAATTATTGAAAAAATAAAGTTTCTTGTTTGTTTTTTTTTCAAGTATTTAGCCGAAAAGTGAGGTAATTTTAAGGTCTGTTTTTTAATTTCAAATATTTTTTCATGCTCGTTTTGCATAAAATTAGTCATGATAAAATAGATTTCTGTTCGATCTTAATTTAAAAAAAAATAAATAAAGTTTCGTCCTATGCAATTGGTACTATTGTTTCCCCCACCTAACCTGAAACACCTCATTTAGATATAATTTTTTTATTTTTAAAAAGCTTTTCAAATCATAAAAACTTATGGTGAAAAATAATTTTTGTCTAAACTAATAAAAAAATAAAGTTTTGTCCCATGCAAATGGTATTATTGTTTGGCCCTCGGCGTACAGACATTTCGGAATCTTGGATTTCGCCCACCCAACATGAAATACCTAATTACGACTTTGAAGATCCTGAATTTCATTTGACAGTTTTAGGTTAGGTTTATACCGGCGTGTTTACGCGACGTGCTTGCTACATATGATTAAAACTATAAACGATTATGATTAATTTCTCATAAATGGTTATTGGAAATTGTGCTTATTTTGTTAATTAAACTCGGAGCAAATCGGAGAAATCGAAGAACAGTGAAATGGCTAAAAGAAAGAATAAAAAATCGAACCCACCATCAAAACTTTTGAAAGAAGAGGAAAGATTTAAAAAATAAAAAAAGCTAAGGGGCCAAGAGAATGGAATAAAAAATTGATGAAAATGTCATTGAAAAGACTGAATCTCAAATAAAGCAACATCTAAGGTAAAATTTTTGAGTACCTGGTTCAAAAAACATAACTTTTAAATAACATACATAATTTATTATTATATTGGTAATTTGAAAAAATATTTTTTCGATGTATTTCACTTATGAAAGTTATATAAATCTGTAAATTTAGTGGATTTCAAAGAATTTATTCGAAAGAGGTGAGGTTTTTCGTAGGGTTTCTAAGATTTGAAGAGATTTGAAATTATTTTTTTCGAATTCAACCTGAATTTTTATCAATTTATCCTGCATTCTTTTAATTCTTTGAAATTCTTTTGAATTTTCAAAATTCACTCACTTCTACCTCATTCGATGGATTTTTTTGAATTTTTTAAAGTTCTTTTTTAATTGATCCTGAGGATGAATTGATAATTAAATAATGATAGAATTTGAAATATTTTAAAGTGTTTTCATTCAAATTCCCTGTCATTATTAAGATCTTTAAAATATTTAAAAAGATTTAGAAGGTTTTTAAATATTTCAGGTTATTTTAAAAGATTACAAAGAAATTTTTAATGGATTTTCCAGCAATTTCATGGGATTTCGAAGGATTTGAAAATTTTGATGAGGGTATAATTGTAAAAGATTCGCAGGCGCTTTCAAGAGCTTTAAAAAGTTTCAAGGGATTTTAAAAGATATCAAAGGATTTGAAATATTTTAAGAAATTTTAAAAGATTCCTGGAACTTTTTTATTCGTTCCAATAGTTTATAGGAATTTCAAAGACTGTGAATTACTTAAGGGTATTTTAAGAGAATTCAACGCATTTTCGAAAAATTTCAACAATTTCAAGGGATTTCCGATGGTTTTAATAATTTTAAGGGATTCAAAAAATTTGCATGCTACTTTAAAGAATTTTGGAAGATACGGAAGGATTTTACAGGACCTGTAAGATTATAGGATATTTTAAAAGATTCCAATGGTTCTTATAAGGTTGATACATAATTTCGAATAATCATATTATTATATTTACAAAGCAAAGCAATTTTATTTCTTCCTAATTTTTAGTCTTTAAACTATGATAATCAAAAATTGATTCATTTTAATGTTAAAAAATTAGTTAAAATCTTTTTTATTCAATAAATGAAACATAAAAATATTTTTTTACATCTAATATATATTTTCTATAATACTGCTTCTCATTTGTGAACATTTATTTGCATTCTTTCACTTTATTAAGGAATAATTGTAGTTTATTTGAATTTTTAATACAAATTCAACAAAACGCTTGGAACATTGGATTTTTCGGAATAGAAAAAAATTTAACTGTACGTCAAACCTTCTTGATTTCTTTGAATCATTACAATTTTCAAAATCAAAATCACTTTTTTTTAATGGATCAAAAATTCAAGTCGATTCTTCGAAATTCGACTTGTTCGAGTATTCGAATAAATCGACTTTCAAATATTCGACTTGAGTTTTGGAGTCATTTTTCAAAAGAGGAGTTATTTTGATTTAGAAATTTCAATAGCTTAATGAAATCAAACCTGTTTGATGAACATTAAAATTTTTTCTATTTCAAAAAATCCATCTTTCCGGGCGTGTCTTAATTTGTGTAACAAATTCGAATAAACGACTGCACTCCTCTAATTTGTATAGTCACTCTTAGAGAAAGACCATTAACGAATATTCTTATCTTTGGCCACAATCAAATTATTCGAAAATTATTTGTCGAAGTCTTATAATAAATTGCGAATTAGAATTAGGTTTCAGCCAATATTGCTAATTTATTTTTCTGCAAATTAGCTTTTTCGGAATCAGCTAAAGAAATTTTAGCAAACAGTTTCATTCAATTCTGCAAATATAAGTGAAAAGTGTATGCCAAAACTTCTTTCCCATGTTCTGCACAAGAAAATTAAAACTTGAGTTTAGACAAATCATTCAAGACTAATTCAAAAACATGACTTTGCTTGCAATGCAGAGAAAATGAGTTTTCGATTGATTTTATAGAATTGAAGAGTTTAAAATTCGGGTACTGGAGATTGTAATTTTGATCCAAAGTGATTAATTTTGCCACTGGATTATTAGTTTGGATTTGACCTACACTTTCGTCGCTTGCAGAATAAAATAGTGCGGAATTGCAATCAACGCAGTTCCTCTTTTTTAATTTCTGACCAAATTTGACCTGTAATGTAATACATGAAACAATGATTGTGAAAATGGCCTGGTGGAGTTTTCTACTAG
>CAKNXH010069863.1:0-37572 GCA_932178445.1 Andricus quercusramuli
TCACTTAAAAATTTAACTACATAATTTCTGATAGGAAAATCGATTTTAATTAATCTTCTCTGTTGAAAATTCATCTCTATAGTTGAAAATTGAACTATTTTGTTAAAAATTCATCTACTTTGTTGAAAATAATAATTTTTCTAGCTTAAAAGACCAGGATAAACTTTCATTTTCCTCGGTTGTTTCTATATCAACATATCGAATTTCGGATCTTGATTGCTTAATTTATGAGAAATTTCATGCGTTCACTTCTCAAAATTAAACTCCTTTCCTTTGCATACATGCTTGTGAAAGTTGGCCTGCAGCCAAACGAGTTTGTGACAAAAATTAACATATCGGACTTTGAGATATCGGAAATATTATTCAAGATAACTTCTATATTCTTGAAACCGTGAGGCCCCAAAAAAGTGCCAAAAAAGGCCCAAAATAGTGTCCCAAAAAGCAATTTTAAACTCATGAAAACTAAAATGCTGCTGCTGTGAAATCAAAATTTTTCTTGTTTCCGATTTTTGAGCACGATTCGAGGCGAGATTCGAGAATTCGAGACAATATTCGAGAAGAGGGTCGAGACAAGATTCGAGAAGAGGGTCGAGACAAGATTCGAGCCGAGGCCAGAATCGAGACAAGCCAAGATTCGAGACTGGACTAGAGATGAAATTCGAGACAAGACGAGATCGAGACGAGATTTGAGACCTAATCAAAGAAGAATTCTGAAATTAAACTAAAAAAATTTAGTTGTCGCAGAACCTAAAATAAAATAGGTAATTGTTTTCAGTTGATGCATGCGTGCATATTTATTAATTCTGACCTTGAATTCTTCCCACCGGTTTATTTTCCGCTCGAGTTATTTTTCCCCCTTGTATATGTATCAAAAACTCACGACAGACCACCTGTTTCCGGTGCCGAAAATTATCTACAGGGCTCCCGCATTCGTAACGGAATGTTCTTTTTTTTATAACGCGATTTCAATTTTCATCCTGCAGCGAATTTTTAGAAACATTTTTTTTCGAAATACTCAAGATGTCAAATTTAAATTTGCATCATTTTTTATCTGTTTTCTGTGATAACAAATATTATGAAATGTTAATTGGCGAAAAAAGATTATATTTTTTATGAGCTCCTTCAATGAATGTTTGGTAATATTTTTTATTAAAGAAAATATAACGAATAAGTTAAATTTAAATTTAAATATTATGTAGAAAATTGACTTTTTGGCTTCAAAATTCAACAATTTGGTTAAAAATAATTTTTTTTAAGATTCAGATTTATGGATTGAAATTTTGAAATTTAACAGCTTGGTTGAATTTATTTTTATTTCTAGACTGAAAAATCTGTCTTAGTTAGAACATTCAAAATTTTGTTTGAAAAATCTTGTATCCAGCTCGAAAATTCACCTCTTTGTTAGAAATTCAATCTTTTTTGGTTATAAATGCTACCTTTTTGTTGAAAATTAATCTTCTTTTTGATTCAAACATGATTTCTATGGTTAAATTCAACTATTGACATTTTTGTTCAGAATTAATCTCTTTGGATTTAAAATTCAACATTTCGGTAGAAAAAGTCCAATATTTGATTAAAAATGGACTTTTTTTATTATAAATTCGTATTTTTAAGCTGAAAATTTTACTGTTTTATTGTAAAATCCTCTTTCTGATTCGAAAATTGATTTTTTCCGTCTGGTAGAAATGTCATCCTTTTGGTCGAAATGTAAGCTATTGGTTGAAAATTAATCTTCTTCGGTTTTTTAGTAAAAAAATGAATCTTCTTCATTAAAGATTCAACTACTTAATAAAAAATTTTGTTTTTTATTAAAAATTCGTATTACTGGTTGTAAATTCAACTATTGTGTTGGAAAATTTCCTTTGTGGCTTCGAAATTCAAAAACTTGGTTGAATTTGTTTTCCTTTCTTGACTGAAAAATCCTTTTTGGTTGGAAATTTCAACTGTTCGGTTAAAAATTTGTGTATTATTTCTTTTTTGAGGTAAAAATGATATCGTCTTTTATTTCAAAAATTCAATGGTTTCGAAGAAAATTCAACTATTTTGTAGATGATTCGCTTTTTTGAATAAAAAATTAATTCTTCAAACAATAATTTCATTGTTCCATTTTTGAATGAAAATTGATCTTTTAAGTGTAAAAATTAAACTGTAAAGATTGAAAATTGATGTTGTTTGTTCAAAATTCATCTTTTTTTGTACAAAAATAACCTTCTTAGTCGAAAATTAAACTTCTCAGTAAAAATTATTGTATTATGTTGAAAATTTATTTTTTGAGTTAAAAAGTAAATCGTCTTTTCGTCTTGAAAATTCAATAGTTCGGTATAGAAATTTAAACCATTTTGTAGAAGATTTGTTTTTTTAATTAAAAACTATTTTTAATAAATGAAAATTTAACTGTGCTATTTTCGGTTGAAAATTAATCTTTTTAGTTTAAAAATTTAACTATTCGGTTGAAAATTGATGTACTTTGATTAAAATTTGTCTTTTTGATTTTTTTTATATTTTATATTTTTTGATTTTTTTAGTTAAACACTAAATCGTCTTTTCTCTTGAAAATTCAATAGTTTTGAAGAAAAGTCAACTATATTGGGATTTTTTTTTTTTAATGAAAAATTCATTTTCAAACTGAAAATTTAACTATTCCATTTTCATTAAAAAATTGATCCTTTTATTTCAAAAATTTAATTATTCGTTAAAAAATTGTCATAATTTGTTGAAAATTCGTCTTTTCGGTAGGAAATTAATCTTTCGGTTGAAAATTTAACTTCTTAGTTAAAAATGTATGTTCTGTTTAAAATTTATTTTTTGCTTTAAAAAATGAATCGTCTTTTTGTCTTGAAAATTACACAGTTTCGAAGAAAAGTCCAATATCTTGTAGAAGATTCGTTTTTTTCAATTAAAAATCAATTTTTGATATTGAAATTTAGCTGTTCCATTTTTTGTTTGAAAATAAATTTTTTTATTTGAAAAATTTAACTATTTGTCTAAAAATGTATATAATTTGTTGAGAATGCGACTTTTTTGGTAGAAAATTATTCTATTTGATTGAAAATTTATCTTTTTGGTCGCAAATACAATTTTTAAATTAAAAATTCCACTATTTGGTTTGGAAATAATTTTTTTTTAATGAAAATTTCTCTTTTTCAGTAGAAAATTAATCTTCTTGGTTAAAAATTGACCTTTTTTGACTTAAAAATTTTACATTTAGGGTGCAATTTTTGCTTTAATTATTGATCAAAAAGTCGTTATTTCTTCAGGGTTCAAGTATTCTGTTGAAAATTCCTCTTTTTAAAAATTTAACAATTAGGTAGCAAATTTCAACTTCGTGGTAGAAAATTTAATTATTTTGTAGAAGATTAGTTTTTTTATATAAAATTGATTTTTTTAAGTGAAAATTTAACTATTGCATTTTTGGATAAAAATCGATTTTTTAGTTTAGCAATTTAACTATTTGGTTGGAAATATATATTTTTTTGTCTTGAAAATTCAATAGCTTGGTAGAAAATACAATCATTCTGTAGAAGATTCGTTTTTTAAAGTCAAAAATTAATTTTTTCAAATGACAATTTAACTGTTCAGTTTTTGGTTAAAAACTCATCTTTTTAGTTTGAAAATTCAACTCTTGGATCAAAAATTCAAATGTTTTGTTGAAAATCTGTCATTTTGTGTTGAAAGTTCGGCTACTTGAGAGAAAAATGAAGCATTTAGTTGAAGAGTCATCCTTTTGGGTTAAAAATTCAAACTTTTTTTTTTAATTCAACTTTTTGTGCTCAAAATTAATCTTTTTGGTTGAAAAGTTTATTGTTTTGTAGAAAATGTAAGTATTTTCAGGAAAATTCAACTATATTTTTCAAATCATCCTTTTTGGTTGAAAATTCTAACTTTTTGTTGTTGTTCGAAAATCCGTCTTTTTGGGTTAAAAATTAATCTTCTTAGTTAAAAATGTTATTATTCTCACGAAAATTCAACAATTAAGTTTAAAAATCATCCTTTTTGGTTCAAAATTCTGATGTTTTTTTTAATGTGTCTTTTCGGGTTGAAGGTTCATCTTTTTGGTTGAAAATTGTAATATTTGGTAATGAATATGATTATTTTAATTAAAAATCATCCTTTTGGGTTGAGAATTTTTGTTGTTGTGAACATTTACCTTTCTGTGTTCTTATTCTATCTATTTCTGAATTATGAAAAAAAGTGAAAGGAAGAAACAAAAAAATAAAAAGAGAATGAATAAAAATATCATGCGCCTCTCAATTTTAAATACATAGAAATCCAGAAATTAAAAGCGGATCTTCATTTCTAATTAAACTTCCCTTGCAACTTGTTTCAAGAACACCGTTTTCCCCATGTAGTGCAATTCAAGACGTTCTAATAAGATTTTAATTGATTATGTGGAAAGACGTTGAAAGTATATCCATTTTGTTTAAAAAATGGTTAATAAAGAAGCGCGGAGAGATGATAAAAAAAAACGAGCGTAGAAATGATCATGAATCTTGTCTTTCGCTCGTTAAAGTCTCCGTCCGCTATATATAGAGCTTGGTGTTGACTCTCTTTTGCTATATGCTATTAACGTCTGGCGTCCTTTTCTGGTTCGTGTGTATGTATAAGATAAACTAGTGTTGAGACGAACACTAATTTCCGGTAATAATCATTCTGAATAATACATTTCTCGCCGACATTTCTGAAATTGAAACTGTTTTGGTCCAATTTGTCGTATAATAACTTTTGCGCTAATGGCACTCGGGAAAATTCATGTCTTTGCGAGAAAACGATCTCTGGGAAATAGTTAATAAAAACGGTAATATGTTCTTCAATTATCATTCAAACGTGGAAAATAAGCTCATTTCTTACATTTCGCTTTGATTATTTTAGGTTTGTTCTTGTTAATTATTAATTTAAAAATTTAAGAATTTTAAATTAGATTAAAATAAAATTCAAAAGCCTATTTGACGTCCAATACTCAAGTTAATGAATAGAATATCTAAAAATAAACCAAGAATCCAACGATCAAATTTGGATAGCCACCACAAAATGCTTCTATTGCAATTCATAAAAACAAGAAAAAAATTTGTTTCTTTGGACAAAAATGAAAAAAAAGGAAGAAAAATGAAAACAAAATTTCTTTCCTCTTTTTTATTTCTGCCCGAAGAAACAAAAAATTTTTTCTTCTCAGGAATTGCAATAAAAGCATTTTGTGGTAGTTGTACAAATTTTATCGTTGGATTCTTGTTTTATTTCCAGGAATTCTATTATCAACTTTGTTCATTTTTCAAATTTTATTAACAATATTGTGATAGTCAATTTATTTAATGATAATTAAATATAATAATAAATAAATCTTTTTTTTCAAACTTCAACTATTTTCTTAACATTTTTTTAAATTATGTTTTTAACTGAAAATTCAACTATATTCCATGTTTGGTTGAACATTTATCTTCTTCAGTTGGCAATTCAACTATTTGGTTCAAAATTTCTGTATTCTATTGAAACTGTGTCTTTTGTGGTAGAAAATTAATCTTCTCAGAGACTAATTCACCTTTTTGGTTGAAAATTCAATTCTCAACCAATTCTTATTTTTTGAAAATTTGTCTCTTTTTTTAGTAGAAAATTTTGAAATTTTTGTCGGCAGAAATTTTTTCTCATCGACATTTAATCTTTTTGGTTGAAAATTCTTATATTTTGTTGGAAATTTGTCTTTTTTGGTAGCAATATAATTTTTTTTTTTTGAAAATTCGACTTGTATGTTGAAAATTCCATTAAAAATAAAATTATTTTGTTAAAAATTCATGTATTTTATTAAGAATCATTCCTTTTTGGTAGAAAATTATTATTTTCAGTTGCAATTCCCTTTTTCAATGAAAATTTAGTTTTTTCAATTGAATATTACCTTTTTAAACTGAAAATTCAAC
The DNA here is from genome assembly GCA_932178445.1 of Andricus quercusramuli. Lineage (NCBI taxonomy): Eukaryota > Metazoa > Arthropoda > Insecta > Hymenoptera > Cynipidae > Andricus > Andricus quercusramuli. The sequence goes on from CAKNXH010069863.1 coordinate 5,907, forward strand.
TTAATTTTTTGACGAATTTTTTTCATAGAATTTAATATTTTTAGTAGAAAATTCAATTATTTTAACAAAAATTTAACTATTTCCCTAAAAATGTATTTGATTTTCCTAAAAAGACACTTCTCTGACTAAAAAGTATACTATTCTATTTTCTTGTTGAAATACGATCTTTTTTAGTGGAAAATTCATCTATTTTTTGAAAATTTGTCTTTTTTGGTAGAAAATTAACTTTTTTTGTCAAAATTTTATTAATAAAATAATATATTTGGTCGCAAATTCATACATTTAATTGCAAATTAATTTTTTCACCTGAAAATTTTATTATTTCATTCTTCGTCGAAATTTTTTCTTCATAGACATTTAATCTTATTGGTCGGAAATTCGTCTGTCAGGTTGAAAATTTGACTATTTCATTCGAAATTAATTTTATTTGCTTGAACAATTATTTCTCTAACTAAAAATGAAACTATTCTATTTTTTGTTGAAATTTATCTTTTTTAGTTGAAAATTCATCTATGTTTTGAAAATTTTTTTTTTTTAGTAAAAAATTTTGAAATTTTTGAGGGCAATAATTTTTTTCATAGACATTCAATCTTTTCGGTTGAAAATTTAACTATTAGGTTGAAAATCATATTAAAAACTATTCAATTTTTTGTGGAATTTTTTTTTATAGACATTTAATCTGTTTAATTGAAAATTCATCCATTTTGTTGAAAATTTTTCTTTTTTTGTAGACAATTCATTTTCTGTCTTGAAAATTAATGTATTTGATTATAAATTCATTTTTTTGATTAAAGATAGATAATGTTAGACAAGAATTCATTGTAAATTCAACCTAAAAAAAAATCGTCTTTATTGATTTTTTTCATTAATATTGAGTAGAAAATCGTTCTTGGTTGAATATTCAATATTTATTAATGAAAAATAAATTTGAAGAAAAAGGATAAAATATAAGAAATCTAAATACAATTTGTTCTTTCAACAAAATAAAAACTTTAAGACCAGATAGTTGGAATATTACAAAATTAAAGCATTTAAAATTAAATAATCAGAAATATATAAATTTCCATTTAATGTCTTCGTTTACACAAATTTTAAATTTCTGTACTAAACATTTATCCCAACGAAATCGAAATTTCTAAACTGTAATGAACAAAAATATAAGACTCAAAATCATAAGTCCCAAAACACGAAACTATAGGTCCCAAAAATACGATGCCTAAAAATTAGGTCCCAGACATTAATTTTCGAACCGAACGGTCAAAAAACATAAGAACAAGAAATGAGGCCCAAAAAATATAAGGCCAGAAACTGAGTTCAAAACCCATAATAGCAAACCGCGAATTCTAAAACAAAGTGCCAAAAATATAATATCCAGAAATGATGCCAACTAATAAGGCCCAAAAACTGAAGACTCAAACATTAGGTTATAAGATTCGAAACCGTAAGTCCCAAAAACATAAGACCTGAAGCCATGTAAGTTCAATAAATACAATATCACAAAACAAAGTCCTATACATTAATTTTCAAATAAAAATTCCGAAAAATATAAGACTCGAAACCGTAAATCCCAAAAGCTCAAGTCCCAAAGTCACATAGGTTCCAAAAATACAATGCCCAAAAAATAAAGTCCCAGACATTAATTTTTGAATACAAATTCCTGAAAACACAAGAAACAAAAAAGAAGGCCCAGAAAACATAAGACCCATTTATCAAGTGAAAGGCCGTGCCTAAAATATAAGGCCTAAAATATAAGACCCAAAAAGGCCCAATTATAAGGGACAAAATATTAAGACTTGAAACTATGAGTCCCAAAAATATAAAACACGAAACAGTAAGTCCCAAAAACTAAAATACCCAAAAAGAAGACCCGCTTCATTTTTAGCTTGCTTCGAATAGTAATGTCCAAAAATATGGTCCTCAATAAATAGGGCCCGAAGTAAGGCAATATTGACAGAAGTTACAGAAGATTTGACTGTACTTACGGAAAACGAAAAGTTTACGCAATTTACGCACAGTTTTGTTTAAATTACCCAAGAACGTGTAAATTACGTAAGACCGTGTAAATTACGTAAATTTTGAATTGAATGAATAAGAAACTCATGAGTGGGAACTCAGTGAATAAAAATTAAGAGAATGGCACCTTTTTTTTGAAAACATAAAAAATCTAGTTCTACAATGAACCCACCTTTTTATTTGATTTTTCTTCTTCTATTTTTAGGGTTTCGTAGCGCCAAAGTTTGAAATTCCAAAAGGACATAAGCGTCAAAGTTTGGAATTCCAAAAGGACTTAAGCGCAAAGTTTAGAATTCCAAAAGGACATACGCGCCAACATTTGGCAAACCAAAAGAACAGAAGCGTTAACTTTTAAAATTCCAAGAGAACTGAAGTGCTAAAGTTTAGAATTCCAAAAGGACCTCAGCGCCAAATTTTGAAATTCCAAAAGGACATAAGCGTCAAAGATTAGAATTCCAGGAGAATAAGAGCGCCAAAATTTAGAATTCCACAAAGTTTAGAATTCCAAAAGGACATGAGCGCCAAAGATTAGAATTCCGAAAGAACGTGAGCGCCTATGTTTAGAATTTCAAAAGGACTTAAACGCCAAAGTTTAGGATTCCAAAAGGACATAAGCGCCAACATTTGGTAAACCAAAAGGACAACAATGTAAAAATTAGTCTAACCAATAGGATATAAGCGCCAAAGTTTGGAATTCTGAATGGGTATATATAAGTGCCATAATTTGGCAAACCTAAAAGGCATAAGCGCCAGAGTTTAGAATTCCAAGAGAACATAAGCGCCGAAGTTTGAAACTCCAAAAGGACATAAGTGCCAAAGTTTGGAATTTCGAAGGGACATAATCGCGAAAGTTTAGAATTCCAAAAGAACTCAAGCGCCAAAGTATAGAATTCCAGGACATAAGCGCCGTCATTTGACGAACCTAAAGGGCATAAGTGCCAAAGTTTAGAAATCCAAAAGAACATAAGCGCCAAAGTTTAGAATTCCAAAAGGACCTAAGCGCCAAAGTTTAGAATTCCAAAAGGACTGAAGCGGCATCATTTGGTGAACCTAAAGGGCATAAGTGCCAAAGTTCAGGAATCCAAAAGAACATAAGCGCCAAAGTTGAGAATTCAAAAGAACTTAAGCGCCAAAGTTTAGGATTGCAAAAGGACATAAGCGCCAAAGTTTTGAATTCCAAAAGGACCTAAGCGCCAAAGTTTAGGATTTCAAAAGGACATAAGCGCCAATCTTTAGAATTCCAAAAGGACATAAGCCTTACAGTTTAGAAATCCAAAAGGACATAAGTGCCCAATTTTAGAATTCCAAAAGGAATGAAGCGGCATCATTTGGCGAACCTAAAGGGCATAAGTGCCAAAGTTTAGAAATACGAAAGAACATAAGCGCCAAAATTGAGAATTCAAAAGAACTTAAGCGCCAAAGTTTAGGATTGCAAAAGGACATAAGGGCCAAAGTTTTGAATTCCAAAAGGACTTAGGCGCCAAAGTTTAGGATTCCAACAGGACATAAGCGCCAAAGTTTAGAATTCCATGAGGACACGAGCCTTAGAGTTTAGAATTCCAAAAGGACATTAGCGCCAACATTTGGAAAATCCAAAAGCAAATAAGCCCTCTTGAATATTTAAATGTTAAGTTTACACAACTTACGTATAGTTTTGTTCAAATAACGCAACTACGTGTAAATGACGTAAGACCGCGTAAATTACGTAAAATTTAAATAAAAAGTATAAGTAACTGATGAGTGGGAACTCAGTAACTCACCTGCAACTCTCCGCCTTAGAGAGCCTCGATTGCTAAGCTTGAGAAAAATATCCACGCCTTTTGTAGCACTTTCAAGGAAAATTCGAAAAAGCACAAAAAACAATAAGAGCACAGTAGGAAAAACACGACTCTTTGAATATTCGTCACGCATCCGCGGATCCAAGTGGTCGGAGCGAGTCCGCGAATCGACAACAATCGCGACGGTCCACTTTCCACCGGATTTTTAATCACTGTGATTGACGCTCTTCGTAATTCACAACTATCATTCACCTCGGGGTGAGGCGAGGCGCTTGATTAAAGTGGCGCCTCTTTCGCGCCCTTGCACACGCAATTCAAATCTAACAACCTGTTCGAGTGAATCTGAATCTCTAATCGACAAAATCCGCTTCTTCAGGAAATCAACTTTTTTCTTCTTGTAATTGGACCTAGTTACATTTTCCACTTGGTGGACAGGATTTGGAAATTTGGAAGTTGGCTTTTTCAAATTCGAATCTCAATTCACCGGGGATCTCAATCCCCAACCACTTTTTTAATCATTCTACAATCAGGACCAATTCCTCTAATTTCCTTTAATTATTTTTCCTACTCTCTGAAGAAATTTTTCTCTCATCGGTGACAAATTTCCACAACTATCGTTCCATCGCCTCTCCTTTCCCGGTAGTCGCGGGACATCATGTGACCTTGAGCTTCTCTTCGACTCATTAATCCCTCTCTTCCTTTTGCAAATTTCGTTTTTTATGCAAAATCGTTTACGTTTGCAAAATATTGATCAAGTCTCATTACCTGATAGAGGAAAGTATGTGAATAATTTTTCTCCTGAAAAGCGTCTCATCGTTTGTTAATAAATTTTGGCGGGAAATTTGAATTTGGGACGATTCTTTTTTTAAAAAGGCACTGCACCACACTCACTGGTTAGTCGAAAACGGAAAAAAATCGAACAAAAGACTATACGAAGAGTCCTTTCGGGTCGGCGCGAAGCTCGAGACTGCCAACAGAGAGTCTTAACAGTTTGAGAGTTACCTGTTGAGGAAGGAGAGAGAAGGAGAGTCGAGGTGAGAGAGAGAAGGGACAGGAACGACACCTGTGGCGTTGGAACCACCGTGACGTTTTCAGATGCATTGAATCTTGATTGGAATCAATTTCTAATAACTCTCATCCATCTCCATTCTTCAATGTATCTCTTACGTAAGTCATTTCTTTCAGAATTTCATCCCTTTTTTTGTTTTGATCTACTTGACTTTCTTTAATAACATTCTATTTCAGAGTTGGGTAGTAACTTTTTACAAAAGTAACTAAGGGATTATCCATAAAATATGTTACCAATTTTGGGATATTTTTCCCCCCCCCCCCCCCTCGTTGAAAATTATTTCGGTAGAAAATTCAACTATTTGCTGCTCTGTGGAAAATGCTAGATGAATGAGCTATGGAAGAAAAATTATTTTAAAGAATTTTTTTCTGAAAAAAAATCTTCTCCTTTCGCTCCGCTGGGAATCGAACCACAGAACTACTGCGTAGTAGTAGTAGTAGTAATAGTAGTAGTTCTGTGATTCGATTCCCAGCGGAGCGAAAGGAGATTTTTCTTCAGAAAAAAAACTATTAAAAATAATTAATCATTTTAGTTGATAAACCTTTTATTTCAAAATTCAACTATTTTCTTAACATTTTTTAAAATTATTTTTTCAACTGAAAATTCAACTATTCCATGTTTGGATAAACATTTGTCTTCTTTAGTTGAAAATTCATCTACTTGGTTCAAAATTTCTGTATTCTGTTAAAACTTTGCCTTTTGTGATAGAAAATTAATCTTCTTGGTGACTAATTCACCTTTTTGGTTGGAAATTCATGTATTTTGTTAAAAATTATTCATTTTTGGTAGAAAAATACATTTTTTTATTGAAATTACCTTTTTAACTAACAATTTAACTAAATTTTTTGATGAAATTTTTTGTATAGACATTGAATATTTCTAGTAGAAAATGCATTTGTTTGGGTGAAAATTTAATTATTTTCTTGAAAATTTATTTGATTTATTTAAAGAGTCATTTCACTAAAAATTAATTTTTTCAACTGAATATTTAACTATTCCATTTTTCGTCCAAGTTTGTTCTTTATAGACATTTAATCTTTTTGGTTGGAAATTCATCTGCCTGGTTGAAAATGTAACCATTTCGTTGAAAATATATTTTATTTGCTTGCAAAATATTTGGTTGAAAATTCATGCATTTTATTAAGAATTATTCTTTTTTGATAGAAAATTAATCTTTCTGGTCGAAATTTCCTTTTTGTAATTATTTTTTTATCGAAAATTAATTTTCTAACTAAAAATTCAACTATTCGATTTTTTGTCGACATTTTTGTTCATAGACATTCAATCTTCTTGATTGAAAATTCGTCTGTTTGGTTGACATTTAATTATTCTATTTTTTGTTGAGAATTATTTTTCTTTTTTGATTACAAATTCATCTATTTTGTTGAAAATTTAACTAATTGGTTATATTTTTTTTCATTGAATTCATTAAATCCATTAAATTTATTTGTTTGGTTAAGAATTGTACATACGGGTTGTAAATTCAACTTTTGAAAAAATCGTCTCAATTGATCTTTTATTCTTTAATATTGATGGAAAAATCTTTCTTGGTTGAAAATTTAACTTTCCTGTTGAAAATTGGTATTTTTTGTTTAATTTAACAGTTTTTTTGTTGAAAATAATTCATTTTTTTTATCAAAGATTCATGAGTTTGGCTGAAAATTTAACTATTTCGTTGATTTATTTCATTTGCTTGAAAATTTGTCTTTATGTGGTAGCAATATAATATTTTGGTTTGAAAATTCAACTATTAGGTTGAATGTTCCATTAAGAATTAAAAAATTCAGTTAAAAATTGATGTATTTTATTAGGAATTATTCTTTTTTTGGTAAAAAATTATTCTTATTGCTTAAAATTTCATTTTTTTAAATTAGTTTTTCGTTGAAACTCAATTTGGTAATTTTTTTCCACATTGACATTTAATCTTTTTTACTGAAAATTCATCTGGTTGGTTGAACACTTAATTATTGTATTTTTTCTTCAGTATTATTTTTCTTTTTTGATTACAAAATCATATATTTTCTTGAAAATTGAGCTATTTGGTTATACATTCTTTTCATTATATTCAATAAGTTTATTTGTTTGGTTAACAATTTTACATATGGGTTGTAAATTCAACTCAAAAAATCGTGTTTATTTATTTTTTTTCTTTAATATTGATTGAAAAATCTTTCTTGATTGAAAATTTAACTCTTGTTGAAAATTGGTATTTTTTGTTTTATTTAAGAGTTTTTTATTGAAAATAATCCATTTTTTTTCATCAAAGATTCATCAGTTTGGTTGAAAATTTAACTATTTTATTGCAGACTCTCTTTTTCTTAGTTGAAAATTAATTATTTCAACTGAAAATGTAATAATAAAATTTCAAATGAATAAGTCTTAATGAACTGAAACTAAATTTTTTATTATGTGTGTATATTTTCTTGCTTCGAGTTTTCAAAATTACCCAATTACAAATTAATTAAAATTAATTTATAATAGCCGTTGAATTTCAAAAGAAAGACGAATTTTTAACAACATAGCTGAATCCTCAAACTAGATTTTTGGTTGAAAATTTTTTTCTTGAAAATTCAGTTATTTTGGTAGAAAATTCAACTATTTACTGTTAGGTAGAAATGCGACTGATTCTTGAGAAATTGATGTATTTTGTTGAAATTTTGTCTTTTTGAGTAGAAAAATAGTCTTATTTTTGAAAATTGACCTGATTGGTTGAGTATTCAAATATTTTGTTAAAAATTAATCTCTTTCAGTTCAATTTACCTGACAGAATTTTTTTTTTTTAATTAATTTTTGCGGTCGAAAATGTAACTTTTCCATTTTTCGTTCAAAACTTATGTTTTTTCATTGTTGAAAATTCAACTATTTTGGAAGAAAATTCAACTTTTTGGTTGTGGATTCAACTTTTTTGTTGAAAATTCTTTTTTTTGGTTTAATTAGGGAAGTAAAAATTTATTTTTCTTTTGTTGAAGATTAATTTTTTCAACTGGAAATTTAATTATTCCATTTTTGTTTGAGAACTTTCTTTTTGAAAATTGAACTATAAAGGTTGAAAATTGAACTATTCGCTGTTAGGTGGAGAATACAACTGATTTGTAGAATATGTATGTATTTTGCTGAAAATTTGTCTTTTTGGGTAAAAAAATAATCTTCCTTTTTGAAAATTCATCTTCTTTGCAGAAAATTAATCTTTTTTTTTTTTTTTTTTAAAATTAAATTTTTTAAATTTTAATTCTAATGAGAAGGTATTAGTTTTATGTAAAATTTGACATTATCGGTTTTCATCAAATCTGCACGTTTTGAGACCTCCTGAGTCAGAAAAAACGGGTTTTACGAAGTTGCCTGTCTGTATTTGTGAAATTTTATGTACGGTTATTAGTAGTACGCAAGAAGAGGAACAAAATATCCTGATAACTTTTTCTGATAATAAAAATTACCGGAGCTATAGCAATTTCACAATTCCAAAAAACAAACGAAAATGAACATTTTAAGCCGAAAAACGCACGATATGAAAAAAAGTCAAGAGGAGAAAAGCGTTGCTTTTTGAACACTTTACAATATTTTCGAACAACTTTTTGAATTTTCGAAAAAATAAAAAATTCAAATTGTGATCGCACAAAAAAATGAGAAATCAAAAATTCCATTTTTGCAACACCCACCTCAAAAGTTGACGTTTTCATCCTTCTGATTGGTGCCTAAAGGACCTTATTGAGCAGACTGTGTGCGAAATAATTTTCGCGCATGCGCAGTTTGAAGATGGCTTACTTTAGGCACTGGTGAAAAAGCAGCGCATGTGCACTTTGGAGATGAGGTACTTTAGAGACTGGCATAGGTTACTTAAAATACTGGTGTTGGTATCTTCTTGATAAATTTAGATTTAACTTGAACAAATCTTATAATGATTGCAGTTTCATTTTTAGGGGTTTGTAGCCCCCCCCCCAACCCTCCGGGCAACAGAGCATAAACGCCAACATTTTTTTTTTATAATTTTTTTAAATCAAATTTTTTTGTTTCGAAATTTTTGTTTCAAGAATTATTTTACACGAAAATTTTGTTTCAAAAATTTTTTTTTCAAAATTTTTTTTCTACCAAAATTTTTGTTCTACCAACAAATTTTTTTTCAATTTTTTTCTACCAACACTTTTTTTCAAACATTTTTGTTCACAACATTTTATTCACAACATTTTTTCAAACAATTTTTTCCTACAAAATTTTTTTCAAAAATTGTTTTCCACAACATTTTTTTTCAACAATTTTTTTCACCAATTTTTTTTCAAACACTTTTTTCCATTTCTCTTTTTGAAAAAATTTCTTTACTCCACTCTATGCAATATAAAATTGGTATTTTTCGTTACATCCTCCTAACACCTTTTTTGGACGGGCGTTGCAAAAAATCGCGTAGGTCATTGGATATGCAAGATACGACAAAAGGTGATTCGACCAAAATTATGCACCTAAAAAAGATCTACAAATTTATTATCATTTACTTTTTGAGATGACGCATAGTTTTTGTTTTATTCGTAAAAAACCGCTTTGAAAATAGAAAATTTGAATTTCCAGACGAATAACACAAGCTACGAAAAACATGACAAAGACAAAATTTGTTCATCCAAAGAAGAGGTACAAAATTTTCACAAATCATGTTTCGATAAGATGCGTAGTTTTTGTTTTATTCGTGAAAATAACATTGACAGTAAAAAAATCAAGTTTTGGAATAGCAATGCATGGTACGAAAACAGATGAATCAACAAAAATTGTGCATTCAAAAAATATTCACAAACTTGCAATCAATTTCTGTTGTAAGAATATATTCAGAATAAAAAAAAATTAACTTTTTCGAAAAACGGACAAGCTAAAATAACATTTTAACTAATAAAATTTATCGCCTAAATTATATCATTATTCTTCATTTGAAATCAAATATTGCTTCTACTAGTAGTCTTGCGCGCGCCTATTGTTTTTTTATGAAACAGAATAGACCAAATACCAATTTTTTCTATGTTATTCATATTTAATTAATGTAATAAAATATCTGTACAAAATAATTAAATTAAATAAGTAAATTCTATCATCGTTATCATCTGGAAAAAATTATAAATATGATCATAATTCAATTTATTATAATTGGCACTTAAATTTGTTTAACACTCAACCTATTTGTGGATTATATTGCTGTTATAATCCTTTTCATTTTATGAATTGAAAGAAACGTTATTAAAATAAATTGTGAATTTTTTGTTATAACATGTATATGAATATATAAATTCCAATTAAATAAATGCTATCAATCATATCAATTTTTATTATTATATAAGTTGTATAAAATTGAAGGAAATTAATGATACATAGAATACTGGCAGTAATTACCAATCTTTCATATTTCAAGAAATATAATTACAACATTTTTAAGTTGTCTATTTGCTCAGCAGTTATTGCTATTACTCTATAGTAATCCATTCGCCACTAATATATAATAATGCATTGAGAGATGCAGTGCTTTTTTTAAATGAAAAATTACTATTCTCATTTTTCTCATAAATGATGAAAGTTATTACGAAAAAGTAAAATGTATTTTAGTATAACTTTTTTATATGTGAACATTTTTATCGTATCTGTTGTTATAAACGTTAAAGTCTCTTTCATAATGAAAGCTAAACTAAACAAAAAAATTTTTAAAGATACAATTTTTTCCTTCTACGGAAATCTGTTTTTAATTCTTTTTAAATAAGTTTTTAACGTATCGCATTCTTTTAATCTGATATTTTAATTTTTTCATTATATTTTTTCTCCTTATCATTGTTCAATTGTCTTTTCAAAGTGTAAATGATATCTTCCATTTGAAAAAATATCAAAGTTTAAAATTAAACTGCTCTATTTGTTGTTAAAAATTGATCTTTGTAGTTTTAAATTCAACCATTTATGCGAAAAAATATAAACTGAAAATTAATCAAATCAAATTTGAACTAACATCAATTTATTGAAATACCTTAAGAGCTTTTGAAATCCATTAAAATCATTGAAATCTCCGGAAATCTCATAAAATTCATTTGAATATTTGAAATATATTGAAACCTTGCAGGTTCTATAAAATAGTTTCATATATTCCAAAGTTCTAAAAAATTCTTTAAAATCCCAGAAAATGTTTGTTTTTTGCTTTCAAAGTCGTTTAAAGCCTTTAAAATAACTTTAAAAATTAATAATATGTCGAAAATGCAGTAAAATCTTTCAAAACACTTTGAAATATTGTAAACCCTTAGAAATCTTTCAACATTTTTTTAAACTTTTCAAGGCTACTGAAAATTCCTTGGAATTACAAACAAAAAAATCTTAAATCTTTAAAATCCTTGCAAATTACTGAAATCCATTTTCGAAAATTTCTTTGAATCTTTTGAAATATTTTAAATGATTTCAATAAAATTCTGAAAGTGACTGTTTGGCAGCCCTAATTATTCTTCTTACAGAAATTCCTTGACTTCTGTCATTTTTTCAAAATCCCTGACCTTCCCCCGATTTCCAAGACTTCCCTAATCTGCGGTCACCCTGGTTTCACTAAGGCATATACCTATTATCAGGGTTTCCGAAAAACTTAAATTTTTAAAATTCCAGGGCCATTATTATTTGAAGACCGAAATTCTGAACTTGTCACTTTTTACATATATAATCTCTTATGATAGGATTTTAACAAATTTGAACTAAAAATGGTCCATTTCTAGGCTGCCACAGCCTAATTTGCTTTGAAAAAGTGAGAGAGTGACATATTTAAACGGAGTGACCAAAAGCTATCAATTCCTAACCCAAAAAGTTACTAACAGTGACTGATAAGAATTAATAATAATAAATTAAAATTTTTTCAAGGTTTATTTAATAATGTGTCCAATGTCCTTTTGTATTCAAAAGCATTTCAAAGAACTCGATGATAAAAATTCCAGTTAAATTTTAACGAATTCAGGATAATTTCATGAGACTTCAAAACAATTCAGCTTATCTTCAGAAAAATTGAGGAAATCCCCAAAATTTCGTTGACTTTAGTTAAATTGGAGTGAATTTAGTGAAATTTGAGAGAAATGAAAAATATGAAAAAATGCAATGAACTTTTTAAAGTTCTTGAAAATCCCCTGAAATTTTTGAAAATACCCTTCGAAATTCCCAATGCTTTACAATATTTTGAAATGCCTTGAAATTTATTGAAGCTCTTAGAAATTCTTTTGGTTTTTTATAATACCTTAAGTATTTCAAACTCTTTGAAATCTTTGATAATTTTTTTTAATGAAAAATTTGAAAGTCTTTTTTAAAACATACGAAATCAATGCATTCTTGTGAATAAATTCTTAGAAATCTATTGAAATATTATAATATCCCTGAAAATTACACGAAATCTGATGATATAACCTACAATCCATGAAAATTTTTCAAAATACCTTCTGAACTTTCAAAATCCCTCAAAATCATTATTGAAATCTTCGGAAATCTTACAAAATCACTGAGGATTTTGCAAGATATCATAATAAGTCCTACAAAATCGTTCCATATTTTCCAAAATTTCAGGAAACTTTTTAATACCCTATGCAAATTTTCCAAATCCCTGGAAATCAGTCAAATCCTCGGAAATTCCTAGAAACATTTTAATATTTTCGAAGGGTCCTTTTAAAAAGTCCTAAAATATTTAGAATCGTTTTTTCTTAATTGGAGATCAACATGATATCTGATTGCTTATGAATAATTTCATGCAAAAAGAGCATGACATACATTCACAAATCAAAATTAGATTTCCAAACTACCTCCTTTTCGGCTCATTCTAGACAAATAAGTAAGGAAGGAAGAAAGAGGAAGATTTAAATCACTTAAAATTACTGAAATCTTTTTAAAATACCCTAATAGGAGATCTCAACAAATTTAATATCTTCTGGAATGTCTTAAAATTTGTAAATCTCTTGAAAGTGCTTCGGAATCTTCTGAAGTATACCCTGAAATATTTTTAATCATTTTAAATCCTATCAGATTACCGAAATCAATTGACAATTCCTTGGAATCTTTTAATGTACCATAAAACCTGGCGTCGGTCCTTTCAAATTAATCTATATTTTCGAATTTTTAGGAAAGTCTTTGATACAATACTCCATGAAAACTTTCTCAAATCTCTTGAAAATGCTTCAGAATCTTTTTAAATACTTTAAAATATTTCAAATCCTCTGAAATAAATCAAATATTCATTACAATCTTTTGAAATCAATTTTAACATTTTAAAGCTCTTGAAAAAGCCTTAGAATCCTTTAAAGTACCATAAAAGTATAAAAATTCAATGAGTGACGTTAAATTACTGAAATCTATTTAAAAATTCTTAAGATCTTTCAAAATAGCCTGCGATATTTGAAATCTTTCAAAATATTTTGGATTTCCTTGAATTATTTCAAGCTCTTCCAAATTCCTTGCAATTTTTGAAAATAGTCTAAAATATTTCCAATCTTTTGAAATTCTTTCAAATTATTGAAATGAAAAAAAAAATTGTATTCTTTAAACATCACTTGAAACTTTTTTAATCTTTTAAAATACTTTATAAGTTCTCAAATCGTTTACAATTTTCTGAAATTCCTTTAAATTATTGAAATCTCTTGGGAATGCCTAAAGCCTTTTCAAATTCCTTATATATTTATTTGAAATATTTTAAAATTACTTGAAATTCGAAACTTTTAAAAGTGTTCGAAAATGCCTTGGAGTCTTCTAAAATATTCAAAAATATTTTCAATCCTCTGAAATCAATTGAATTACTGAGTGCGATTGAAAACTCCTTGAAATCTCTTAGAGTAATCTAAAAATTTTCGAATCCTTGAAACTTTTCTTAAATTCCTTGAAACTTGAAATTTGTTTGAAATGCCTTGAAATATTTCAAAATACTCTAAAATATTTAAAATCCTCTGAAATCAATTACTGAAATCAACTGAAAATTCCTTGGATTCTTGAAATTCTGTTAATCTCTTTGAAATCGAATGAACATTTTAAAAATAGCCTAAAATATTTTGAATCCTTTAAAATTCCTTCAAATTATTCGAAGAAAAAAAATTAATTGGACTCATTAGAAATTCTCCAAAATATTTCAAGACCTTTAAAACTTTTAAAATCACTAAAAACCTTTTAAGGCTTTTGAAAATTCCATGGAATCTTTTAAATAACTCTAGAATATTTCAGACCCTCTGAAATCAATTAAATTACTGAAATCAAGTCCTCTACTTTTGTCGAAATTTCTTCAAATTGTTTATATATCTTGAAAATGCCTTGGATTCTTTTGAAATACCCTAAAATATTTTCAATCTTTGAAAATTCCTTTAAATTATTGACATCTCTTTAAAATGCCTTGGATGCTTTCAAGATACACTACAATATGCCCAATCCTTCAAAATTTCTTCAAATTATTGAAATAAATACCAAATTCCTTCGAAACTTTAAACACTACTTTTGTATTTTTGATTCAGAAGTCATCTCTTTTGGTTAAAAAATTCTTCTATTTTGTTGAAAATTCGCTTTTTTATGTATATTAATTTTTTTAATTGATAATTTGATTGATTTATTTTTGACTGAAAATTAACCGGCTTAGCTGAAAATTTCACTATTAAATTCTCTGTTGAGAACTTATTTTTTTGGTCAAAAGTTCAACTATTAGATTGAAATTTCAATTACTTTGTTAAAAATTCATTTTATTACTCAAAGATTTAACCATTTGGTTGGAAATTAGTTTTTTTTTTGTTGTTGTTTGAAAATTAATTTTTCTAACTTAAAATTCAAGTGCTTCATTTGTTGTTGAAAATTCATACTTTTTTAGTTTGAAATACAACTATTTAGTTGGAAATTTTTGAATTTTGTTCTACATTCATGTCTTTAGTAGAAAACCGTTCTTCCTGGTTGAAAATTCAACTACATGGTTAAACTACTTTGTTAAAAATTCATTTTATGAGTTGAAAATCCATCTCTTTAGTTGAGGACTTCGCTACTTTGATGAAAATTCGCCTTTTTTATGAAAATTATTTTCCTAATTGAAAAAACTCATTCATTTTTTATAAAAGTTAATCGTTTTTAGTTGAAAATTTAACAATTAGGTTAAAAATCGAACTTCTCTGTTGAAAATTCATTCTATTAGTTGTAGATCGATCTCTTGAATTAAACATTTGAATATTTTATTTAAAATTGTTTTTTCATGATGAAAATAAATTTTCCTAATTGCAAGTTTAACTATCCAATTTTCGGCTGAAAATTGGTCTTTTTTAGTTGAAAATTGGACTATTAAATTACTTGTTGAGGCCTTATTTTTGAATGTTTCAAAATTAATTTTTTCAATTGAAAATTCAAGTCTTTCTTTTTTGTTGACAATTGTTCGTTTTCAGTTTAAAATTCAACTATTTGGTTATAAATAATTTATTTTCCTAAAGATTCATTTTTTTTGTCGAGAATAAATTTTTTGAACTGCAAATTTAACTATTCCATTTTTTGATGAAAATTGATCGTTTTTATTTAAAAATTCCACTCGTTGGTTATAAATCATCTGTTCTATTTCGCTTGAAAATCTAACTATTTTATTGAAAATTCATTTTTCGTACATTAATTTTTTCATTGTGAGGTACTATATCTGAACATTCCTAACTCAAATGTGAATTGAATAATCACTTATTTTGTACTATTAATTTTAGGAAGCTTTCAAAAAAATATTGTCTATCTTTTTCTCTTCATGTCATAAAAATAAAAGAATAAAAACAAGTGGCAATTTCTTATGGGATCGGGAAATCGAGATATTTTATATTTCTTTGCAAACAGTTGATTGGATTGGAAGATTAAAAACACGTACTATTGGCTTGGAATTTTGTTTTTTCAAGCACCTTTGAGTACAATCACATGATTTGTCATATTCCTGTACATTTATAAGTGAGGTATTTTAAATTAGCAAAATACATCTAATTTGTTTGATGAAAAATGCCAGTTACCATTATTTAAACATTTGAAAAAAATCAAATTTGAATTTGGCGCCAAAATGTCGTAAGTTTATGACGCCGCCGTAGCGCTATCGACAAAAGCTTGTTGATTGAATCAAAATGCCAAAAACAAAGAAGAAGAAGAAGAGTACAAACTCAATTTTTACTTGCGGGAAAAGCTATTGCTGTTATTGTTTCACACTTAGGAACTCTTCGCCTGTAGAATTTGAGAGAAAACTTAGTGATTTTGTTGAAAAAAGTCATTTATTGAACGATCAATTCGGCTTTTAGCCTCCCTGATGGAAGGCAAAAGCCTCAATACAAAATTCACGTTCACCATGAATTCTGAGGGGGTAAGTACGCTCTTTTCTATATTTCTGGAATCAATTTTTATTTTTACCAAAAAGTTTGCTTATAAAAACCTTTTTTATAGCACCCGTACATGTAATTAAAACTGCAATTTTAATTTTTTTATCAGGCATTTTTTAAGTCTAAGGCTGCGTTACTCTATTAGAGTAATATTAGGTTAAAGCTTATTAAGCTTTAACCTTCAAATTCAATCACCTCATTTACTAAAGGCTGAAGCTATGCTATACTAACTTTAACGTGAACCGATTTCACATTGATCACTTCACGTAACTAGTGTTATTAATCTTAAAAATAATTCAGGTTGAAACCATTATTGTAAAATGATTAACTGAATTTTAAAATAATAAAAAAGAGATAACAGAGAAAATCAAGAAAACATAAAACGATATAAATACAGTCTAACCTTAAAGTTTGCAGGTGAACGCGCACTTAGAACTCGCTTTCAATTTTGTTAATTATTGTAAGGGGATTTTTTTTAATCTACCCTGGCGGACCGGCTGAACGCTAGCGTTACGCCACAGCATTACCATAAAGTAACCTTAAAGTAATCTCGAATTATAATAAATGAAAGAAACAAAATAAATATCTAAATAGTTGCAATTATAATTGCACGTTAAAATTTACATAGTGGCTCAAATTGATGGTCTGCTAGAGGCGACTTCAAGCGCATCTACTCAGATGCGCTTATAGTCGCCTTTAGCAGACTTTAGTGACAGCTATCCCAGTCAGAAATGGATGATCGATTAGACGTCGTTTTTTGATGTCGAAAAATCATGAATATTTTCGTCGGTTCGACGATATTATATCGCGACATAATATCGCACGCCGAATTCGACGTCGCGAATTAATGACCGCATCGGCCTCGTATTCCTAATCGTTTCGACGTCGAATTTACTATAATTTCGATGGTATGAAAAGTAGTGCAGTGCTTATATGAAAACATAAATGGGATCCCAAACAGGATCCCATTTATGTTTCCAAGAATGAAAAGCACTATGAATAACCCAGATAGCCGAATGTTCTCATCGTAAAACCAGGTGGAAATCACGGTGATGAAAAAAATCACGCGTGAAGTCAGAGCGGACAAATGTACGCGAGACTCAGACGTGACAAATACATATCATATGAGAATTCACTGTGATATCATTTACAGATCACACGTGATTTTTCATGTGCGCGATTTCATAAGCACATCACATTGAAACCATGCATGAATTCAATGGGTTAAACACGGTGGCTATGTGGGAAGTTGTTCGACACTTTTTTAATGATTATATGAGATAATAAATGAAAAGAGAATGAAATTGAAAAATTAATGTTATTTTATTTGGAGACGACCATATATAATGATTTTTATAGTTAATGCAATCGTATTATTTAGTTTTTCCGCGTTTTCCAAAACTTCCGTCATCTTGTATTCGCCAGGGAGCATTTTTTAACCAAGCCTTGGTCGCTTACTCCACTGCACTTGAGTTGCAATCTGAATTGCATACGGGAAGAGCACCTGCAACAATTTTATTATGTTTTTCAATAATGACTCAGTTATAAGCTTTTTATGCATGTTGAGAAAAAGAATTAATTGGAACAGCCATAATTTTAAACAAATCTCTTGAAGAAAAACAATCAATTTTTAATCATTCATCATATAATTGATAATATTACTTTGATTTCCAAGAAATGGAATAATTGTTAAAAACTTAAGAAATGTCCAATCCGAAATAAAACATAACTGCAACTCGCTGCTGGCAGAGTTGATGAAACGTTAGTAGCATAATTTTGGAATTTCTCCAAATGAACTGAATTTGACTTTGTTGACAGAGTTGATTGGCAGTGGGACTCCGATGCCAGAATTCGATCGGATCATATCTTTCTGTCAGGTGAGATAGAGAAAAAGGTGTGATCTTTCCGAAACGACTTTTATTTAGATCCCTCTTTTTGCTTTATATGATAGACGAAGAGGGTCCGATCGTTTAGGCACGGAGAATCGTACTTATAAATTTGAAACTATCGGACCCTCTTTGTCTACTTCATGAAATAGAGAGAGGTATCTAAACGAAAGTCATTTTAAAAGGATCACACTTTTTTCTCTATCTAACCTGACAGAAAGAGAGATCCGATCAAATCCTGGTATCAACCTGCGCAGAGTCAGGGTGGCCACTATTTTTTTAAATGTTCTTCTCCCGGCTTTCTCCTGCTTCTTCCGGTAAATATTCATGATTTCTCCTGGCTTAGAAAAATATATACTCTCTTTGCGAAACCCACAGTTTTCTCATATTTCATATTTTTATAAAATCAAAAAATAAATTGAATTATTCTAAAAAAAACGTTGACTCTAAATGTAATTTTAAATGAGAAAGATTTAGATTGAAATATTTTCTACTCTAGAGCGTTATAAATTAAACGAATGCGAAGTTTTTTCTCTTCCTGGTTGAAAATTCGACTACTTGGTTGAACTACTTTGTTAAAGATTCATTTTATGAGTTAAAATCCATCTCTTTAGTCGAAGACTTTGCTATTTTGATGAAAAACTCAGAAAAACTTTCACGTGAGTGGAGGAAGTCAGGAAATCACTGGGATTTTTTTTTCTATTCAACACTGGTATATATAATACACTGGATACGGGATTCCATGGAACGATCTGTGCCTACTTCAAGTCAACGGAGCCGCCATTTTTATGAATGTTTTGGTTCGGGACCACTCGAGACAGTTAGGAATATGCGGGAGATTCAAATGTAGAATGGAAGAGAAGTTAAAAATATTAATAAAAGTCATGTAAAATTTAGTTTATTGATAATAAGTGAATGGACTAAGACCGGAAATTTAATAAAATTCTGTAAAAAGTAATTACATTGATAAAAGTGTAGACATTTCCAAAATGAGCCTACGATTTTTCTCGTTGAAAGAAAAATTAAAACTGAGAATTTAAAAATAATCTACTCATTAGCATCAAGTAACGATATCAAAATGTTTGAGAAAAATATATTTGTTTATTTACAATGTTTGATTCAACATTCTTGCATCGTTTGATTAAGAAATTATTCTTTCGTAAACAATATACAAAAAATTGATGAAAATTTTGGGGGATGGTAGAGAATAAATGCAACTTACAATAAGAAACTCTCTATTAGCTGGAACTATTGTATTTACACTTATGGAACTGAAATATTTCTAATAATATTTAACTTAATCATTCTGAAAAATTTTTATAAACAAAATCATACATAAAAAAAATTGTTGCATGCTAGTTGCTGACATTTTTCATATGAGATTTTGATACACAAATTCTGAATAAATAAGTTTTTATCATAACTAAATTGATTTGTATGACCAAAAGTGATCCAAAATTGTATTCAAAGACATTTATGTACTTTCAGCTTCATAAAACATAAATAATATAGATTGCTAATAACAATTTATTTGAACAAATGTCCCAAATGGCCGTTTCCTGGTAGCAAAAAAATTCTTTGAACATTACTGGAATTATATTCCTCGCGATAATTAACAAACAAAATTGTTTAAAAAATAATTTATGTGATTGTTATAAAGTCGATATGCTTTATGGAAAAAAACTCTTGCCCAAAACATTTTATTTTTCATCAATTTTAGGAGAATCATAAAGCAAATGTAATACATGCTAATTTTTCGTTATAAATAAATTATGCCTCTTATGGAAAATCTCAGCAACTAGCGTAAAACAAACAATTTTTTATGAGAAAAAACACTAGTAAGAATTTGTTTATAAAAATTGTTTATAATGATTTTGTTAAATATTTTTAGAATCGTGTTTGTTCTATAAGTGCAGATATAATAATTCAAACTGATATTGAGTTTATTTCTGCATTTTTTCTTCGCATAAAATCGCGAAAAATAAGAATGATGCTTTTTTACACTCAAGTGAAGAGGATTGTCTCCTATGATGAATGTCTTTCTTACAATATATATTTTTATCTTATATATTCATTCCTTATACTTTTTTCTTTGTTCATTTTTATTGGACATAAATTCAAAGTTCGTATTCATGAATTGCATAATTTTACTGTCATGATATTAATATTACTAATTATTTAACTTACGCACATGCTACACGAGTTTTATTCTTTGTTCTCTTTTTAATTATTGTGAAGTATGAAAACACATGTAGGACCTTCATAATGATTTTTATATTATAATTTATTTTCATTTTGTAATTATAATATCCATTAGTCATCTTTACCATTTCACGCCACTTTTTTATGTGAAGAAAAATCATTTTGTACACATTTCTGGCCTTTGAAGGTTCCAATAAGTGTTTCACAATTCTAATCTATACAGATTTTTAGGATATTACCATCATTATATTATTCACTTGTAAAAATATCAAAGTTTTATCATAGCTTTCAACAGAAAAAAATATATATTCTAAACCACGTGTTTACAAAATGTGTATTCTACAAATTTTAAATCCCACTGGCTTTCCTTTTTTTGTACTCTTCAATTATGTTCATTAATGTGATTACTCTTTATTACATTTAATTGAGTTTCCAGTTTTTGTCCATTCACTCATTGTCAATAAACTAAATTTTACATGACTTTTAATAATATTTTTAAGTTCTCTTCCATACTACATACATTTGAATCTCCCGCGTATCCCAAACAAAAACATCCATAAAAAATGGCGGCTTCGGCGCCCTTCAAGTAAGCATTTAGCGATCACTCTACTAATGAACATAATAAAGAATATAAATACAATAGAATACATAATTATAAACACAATTCAAAATCTTATTGTTTATTGATTTTAATGTCGAATATTTTTAAGTTAGAGTCTTTCAAAGTTAGAATTTCTTTTAAAACCTGAAAAATAAAGTATTAAGTTTATCTGTTTGAAATGGCGTTGTATTGAACGTCATTGATTATTTTTAATCGCAATGTTTCATTTTTTATTATCAATTTGTAAAATTGATAGACATCCATTCTTTTTTTAACCAAAAAATCCGGCTTCTGTACCGTAATTTCAGTACGCCGTGTAACCACAGTCTTTTGTAATTGAACAATCTCAGTGAACTAAAAAATTGTAGGACTTCTTTAAAATTGAAGTAACGATATCCTCAAAAATAAAGCAGTTTTGGGACTCATAGAAATGTTATCCTCAATTTTGTATGTTGAATTCATTTCTTTGAGTCTAAAAAATTTTTATGCTCTGTGTTGTAGGAGAGCTTAAAACCACATACAATTATACATATACTGCTGAAAATATTTGAATAATTGCATTGAAGAATTTTTTCAAATTTGAAAGTGTTCAAATTTAAGGGTATGTGATACTTCACCATGAGAGCAATTCAGTTCCCCACAGTTTTTGTCCACAATTAACAATGATGACTTTTTCAAACAAATAATAATGTCCGGACGTAATGAACGCCTGAAAACGGATTCTGGAAACCATTTTTCTTCTAAGTAAAAATTATGGAAAGAAACCGTAGAAAACTAAATTGCTCCTATGGTAAAATATCACAAGCCCTTAATATCTTTTGTTTTAAAACATTAGGTACTTCAAATTAAGAAGAAGAACAATTATTACAGAACCCAGCTCTTTTTTTTGGTACTGATTTTAGTCCTACACAATGAAAATGATACCATAAAAGGCAACTGTCGCCAATGATACTTGAATCTTTTATAATTAAATTACATTTTTCGCACAAGCAATTTTCATTTTGCAATTTAACGTCAACAGATCTTTTTAAAGTTTCGAAAGCGGATTTCCTCATGTAAGGTTTCAAAATTGTTATATCAACGGCCTCGTCTAGTATTGAATGCTTAATGCATTCTGGTCGCACTTCAAGATCCTTTTCCTCTATTAAAGAATCACCATTTAAAACTGGATTTAACTTATCTTTAGGTATCACCCAACTCAAAATACAACTGACTTTCTCCTCATCTTTAATAAGTGTAAACTTAACCAGAAGTTTCACTTTTCGATTTTTTTAAAACCAATCGCTCTGGTAGTATCGCTATGCTTAAGGCGCTTGCGCCTTTAGATCATAGTTGGCCATTTAACATCTGGTAGTCCGTCTTTTTCTTTCGTAGTTTTTTTTCCATAATGGAAGATAAGTCCGGTGTTTCATTATCATTTGGACTCGCAAGGTTTGTATGCTTATTTAGTCCAATTCGCTTACGAAAAGATATGACAGGAAAAAAATGACAGGTGTGTCATTTTTTCCTGTCATTTTTTTTCTGTCATTTTTTCGCGACCACAAGAAAATGACAGGAAAACGACAGGCAAAACGACAGCCGAAAATGACTGGCCCTAATTGGCCATAATTTATAAGAATATCGTGTGAACATTATAAATTATCGACGACTTGCAGATTTATTCGTGAACTATTTGAATTTCCTGTAAAGCTTAAAAAATCATTAGCAAAAGAAAACTATTATGGGAATTTTCATGATGAAACACCTTTTTGTAGCCTGTGTCTAATTCCGAATTATTTTCCAACACATCAATTGTGAAATGTGTTCAATTTGCCATTTTAGAGCCTTCTTATCCTTACAAGGCGCTAAAATTAAGTACCACGGTCAACAATTTCAGACTATTTTCAACTTTCTTCATTCCCTTAACAAGTTCACTGCGTGCTCTCAATTCCATGATCCAACAAAGTACGGTTTCGCCACGCGCAACCTGGGACCCTTTGATTGGTGCACTTTTTTTAGATGCGCGTGGCGAGACCATACTTTGTTGGATCATGGAATTGAGAGCACGCAGTGAACTTGTTAAGGGAATGAAGAAAGTTGAAAATAGTCTGAAATTGTTGACCGTGGTACTTGAGTTTCGCGCTTTGTAAAGATAAGAAGGCTTTAAAATGGCAAATTAAACACAGTCCACAATTGATGTGTTGGAAGATAATTCGGAATTAGACACAGGCTACAAGAAGGTTGTTTCATCATGAAAATTCCCATGATAGTTTTATTTTGCTGATGATTTTTCAAGCTTTACAGGAAAATTCAAATAGTTCACGAATAAATCTTCATGTCGTCGATAATTTATAATGTTCACACGATATTATTATAAATTATGGCCAATTGAGGCCAGTCATTTTCGGCTCTCGTTTTTCCTGTCGTTTAGTCATTTTCTTATGTGGTTACGAAAAAATGACAAAAAAAATGAGAGGAAAAAAATGACACACCTGTCATAAAGCTGTAGATGAACAGAGCTCGATTACTGTTCTTTTTGACAACTTGTTCAATTTTTCCATTGACATTTTCCAATTTATTTTTCGTGACATTCCCGGCATTTCCTTCAGTCATGATGGTGACTGCCTATTCAGATCTAATAGGATGCCAATTTTTATTGAAGTATTCTAGCACTGGAATTGGCACTGGTTCAGAAAAAAACCAGTGACTTCTTTCTTGCGCGGTGATGTTCATTTTTTCAAAAGTTATTTGACGACTGAAAGTTTTAAGAGTATGCCATAATAAATAAATAAATTGATTAGCATTTCGAACTCGAAAGTTCATTGCCTCACTACCCGATTCGGGTAGTGTTTCTAGGTGGATAAATACTACCGTGTGGGTCCACCACACCCACGACGGGTCAACAACACGCAGTATTCCCCGAACGGTCACCCATCCAAGTACTAACCGCGCCCAACACTGCTTAACTTCAGTGATCTAACGGGAACTGGTGTTTTCAGCGTGGTATCGCCGTTGAGAGTATGTCATATGCAAATCTAAATTGCGGTGCCAGGAAATATTTATCATATAACATCTCTTTTCAACAGGTCTTCATCACTTATCCAAATCTTAATATTAGATCATGCTTCTGCATTCTCTGTTTTAAAGCACGACAATAATAACCAATAAAATATTTCGTAATCTTTCGAGGACTACTATCCCACTATCTCACTGGATTCTTTTCCATCTTCAACAAGAAATAACATCAAAGTTAAACTGCAATCTGTCAACTCACAAGTCCCATCGATAAACACTATGCTTAGCCACGCCGCCATTGTTTCTTTCGTATCTGATCTGGAAAAATACAATCCTTTCACTTCATTCTGGTCATCATAAAGAACGCAAACGTCTGCTACTGTAACATATAACAAATAACAATTTTTAAAATAATTAATTATTATCGATATACTTGAAGAACGTTTCGTCTACTTTTTTCAATTAAAATTTTTCAATTATATTTCAAGACTGATAGTGCGATTATGTAGTTTCAATAAAGAAAAAATACACGAATTAATTATAGATTTTAAAATACTTGAGAAGAAAAATTGTAGGTTGAAGTTAAAATAATACTATAATAATATATTATTATATTTTCCAGAGGTAGAGTTGTGTATGTGTTAGGCTTAAAGCCCGAAATCACTTTCTAAGCAAAAAAAAAAGGAAAAGGCCATTCTTAAAATCTAAAACTCATCTCTTCTTAATTTAACAAATAATTAACACACCTTTTCAAGTTTCTGTGCAAAATAAAAAGAAAATGAAAATATAAATTTTTAACGAACAAAAAACTTTATTTTTAGTGGGATTGAGTTAGCATTAAAAATATGCAAATATATTACTGTATATTCATTTAAACTTTGAGAACTACTGCAAGTTATTTATAAGGTAAATTAAAAGTAGTGGCTAGCCTGCCGACGCCGGCAAGGTTGTTGGTTGCCGGCTGTTTTTTTTTTCTTCTGGATGTAAAGTTCCAAAAAGCGTGTAGCGATCTATTTTTATGCACTGATTAAGAATATTGCCATGAAAATTGCAAAAAAAACAAACAAATTTCAAGATGAAAACTAAAAAAAAAACGTTTTTAAACAGAAAGATGTTATGTTTACAACGTTTTTGAAATTTAAGAATTTTAAATTAGATTAAAATCAAAACAAGAATTCAACGATCAAATTTGGACAACCACCACAAAATGCTCTTATTGTAATCCCTAACAACAAGAGAATTTGTTTCTTTGGACAAAAATAAAAAAGAGGAAAGAAAAATGAGAAGGCAACCAACCACATTCCCTTCCTTCTCTTTCTTATTTCTTCCGTCTCTTTTATTTTTATTATGCATGTTCAGAAACTAAGCTATTAGCTATTTTCACACCAGCTAACCTCACTTCGTTTTCTCCTCATGAGGAGAAAACTGTTGACCAAATGTATGGGATTCGATCCATTTTTGCCCTATTATGTTATCATCTTCGTAAAAACTAATTTTTTCTATATAATTGTATTTAAAAATTATTTTTTATTTTGTAATACCTAATTACGTATTTTCACTTCAACAAATGAATGAGAAGAAACTTTTTTTTTTCAATATCTTCGTAATAAATAACAATTACTATCATTTTATCATTTCATTACATAGATCTAAAAAAAAATAATTTATTCCACACTCGACCGAAATGGCTTTCTTTCGCCCCTGAAAATAGTGGAGAAAGTAGCATATTTCCCATGAACCGCAATTGCTGGGCGAAAGATAAATTTGCGGAGTGAAAGTAAAATTTGCGTGGCGAAAGTAAAATTAGCGGGGCGAAAGTAAAATTAGCGGCGCGGAAGTAAAATTTTCGGGGCGAAAATAAAATTGACATTTTTTTCTTTTTTTGACCGACGGTCGATATATAGAAAATCTGAGTTGCTCCGAGTCGATCAGAATTCGAGCCGCCAACAAAGCTATAGAAAAATGCGTTGGACCCGATTTACAGAGCTAAAACGTGGCCACGGTCGAGAGTGAAATGAAATACTATATGTCTCACGGGACGAAAGTCAACCCACCCACGGGAAAATTTTGCTCCATTCGCCCCTTGTTACATAATGTACTATTCCACATACGTTTATATACATTTATACATACACATTGCATATACATTATATTATATTTATATATCTTTTTATGGCACATGCATGATGTCAGACTTTTTTGACGCATATTAAGCGGGGCTAAAGCTCTACTTTTTAGTCCATAGGGAGTAAAAAGTACTCTTTACTCCCTGGGGACTGAAAAGTAACGTCAGAAGCGTATAATGAAAATTATGCATCTATGAGCTCGCATCTTACGATCGTTAGCCCACTCACCCTAAAAACTGTGAGGAAACTTTGGTTGCAGATAATAAAATTTTGCGGTTATTTATGGAAAGTTACCATATATGACTGATCAAATTACCGTGAATTACTGAAAATTTTCATAAGTTCCCGGAAATTTATGGACATTTTTTAAAATGAATTTTGGGTCATTTATAGTAAGTTCTCATATTTACCTGTAAAATTACCGTAAATGGCTGAAAATTTGCAGAAATTTTCGATAATTTATGAAAGTTTTTAAGAATTAATTTCAGGTAATTTATGGTAAGTCATCATGTTTACCTGTAAAATTACCATAAAAGACCGAAAATCGGCATAAATTTCCGAACATTTATGAAAGTTTTTCAGAATGAATTTTGGGTAATTTATGGTAAGTTATCATATTGACCTGTAAAATTACCATAAAAGACCGAAAACCGGCATTTTCCGAAAATTTATTAAAGTTTTTAATGGGTAATTTAAGAATGAATTTTAGGTCATTCATGGTAATGTATGTTATTTACCTCGAAAATTACCATGAATGACCGAAAATTTTTATAAATTTTCGGAAATTTATGGAAATTTTTCAAAATTAATTTTGGGTTAGTTATGGTCAGTTATCATATTTACCTGAAAAATTACCGAGAATGACCGAAAATTTGCATAAATTTCCAAAAAATTTTGGTAATGGGGATGTTGCATGAAATGAGATAAAAAGATGTTTTGATTCTTCAGTAGCTCATTAACATATTCCAAGAAGGAAGAATTTTTTATTGGATAAGAAAAATGTTTCTTTTTCTCAAAAAAGTTTTGAATGTGGTACCTGCTCACGGCATTTTTCGCCAAAGGCATAGATTGGCTACATCTGTGTAACGTAATTCTTCGCGGGACAATTCAAACTACTTGAATTATGCATTAAAAAAAAAATGGCTTATAAACATGCATTTCAATGTATAAATGTGTCTAAACGGCTTTCATGTATTATTGTCGAATAAAAATTAATAATATTTACGAAGAAAAGAATTGAAATAGTCTCTCGAGATTCTAGCCTATTACGGGCATAACCGGCATAACCTAGCATCTCTCGCATTTGATGTCAGTGAAACGTTTCAAATTCGTTGATTTCGAAATCCATTTTTGGTTTATATCTTTGATCCCGCTTGATTTGGCTTCTACTTTTTTTATTTCTCGTTTTCCTCGTTTTTAGGCATTTATAGGTTAGTTTAGACAATCAGCTTGAGCAGCTCTCAAGTAGAAAGCCGAGAAACATGATTCGCCAACATTTTGAAAAGCAATATGGCGACTAAAGTTGTCTGATTGGTATTTAGTTGTATATTTTAGTGACGTCACATATGTTTGAATGTGAACAAATAGACGTAAGCTAGAAATGATTTTTTTCTAAGTACTAGAAACCTAAAAAAAATTCTTTTCTCTATAACATTAATCACTGCTTCAAGTTCTTAAAAATATGTTCATCTCATTTCATGCAACAGCCCCTTTTTTTATTGAATCTTTAATAATTTCGATTTAGTTAACATAAATCCCATGCTTCTTTATTCAAAATCTGATGTGGACTGAAATCATGACTGTATTTCGAAAAATGTCTGAAATCATCCATTTGTTATAAAAAATTATCGTGTGTGCCAAGAAGGAGAGGCACTTTTTCGACTTGTGTATGTTTCCAGTACTCGTCGAAAAAGCCCCTCTTCTCCCCCTAGGTGCGTAATATACTATTCTTTTTAATATCAATTTGAATATTTGTCTATCTCTTTTTTATCGTTCAGCATTGAGTACTCTTATCATTTTCTATCACTCATAATTCGGAAATCCATCGGGAAGTTGAGGAATTTATTTAAAAAATTAATTTGACTTTGACCAAGTACCAGAAAAACGAGTCATCCATGATTATAAGAAATCCACCTTAAAATTGATTTTCATACCATGGTTGAAAACTGGGTCCAATTTGGCAAACGGTTTTGGCAAGTCTCTACTATAGGCTGGAATACTGATTTCACTTGTTTGTTACTTTTACCGGCAGCCACCTAGCGGCAAAACATTCAGGTGGACGTGGATAGATAAATGATAGGATGAGATAGAGATGAGAGCATTAATAAAGATAGAGACAAACTTAAGTACAGGTTGAGATAGAGCACTGTAAAAACTATGGTTCCATTTTAATTGAGCATCACTTTTTTAGCGTCCTGTTACAATACCAAATCGTCTTGTTTTGATACCACCGTTCGTACTATTTTACTTTGCTAACTTCAGATTGAAAAGTCGTACGTACTAGAGAACTGAAATAATTAACAGGGAGTATTGTTTTTATTGCTTGCAACTTCATGCTTATGAGAATTCTTCATTGTTTAAATTTTCTTCTACTTTTGAAATGTGATAGAGAAAAGAGAAAAGGGGAACAAGGTGGCATTATTTTATTTGAATAGCTTTTAGAAATTAAAAAATAATGCGTAAATACACTTACATTAAAAAATAGTTATTTTTAAAATTATTGAAAAAATAAAGTTTCTTGTTTGTTTTTTTTTCAAGTATTTAGCCGAAAAGTGAGGTAATTTTAAGGTCTGTTTTTTAATTTCAAATATTTTTTCATGCTCGTTTTGCATAAAATTAGTCATGATAAAATAGATTTCTGTTCGATCTTAATTTAAAAAAAAATAAATAAAGTTTCGTCCTATGCAATTGGTACTATTGTTTCCCCCACCTAACCTGAAACACCTCATTTAGATATAATTTTTTTATTTTTAAAAAGCTTTTCAAATCATAAAAACTTATGGTGAAAAATAATTTTTGTCTAAACTAATAAAAAAATAAAGTTTTGTCCCATGCAAATGGTATTATTGTTTGGCCCTCGGCGTACAGACATTTCGGAATCTTGGATTTCGCCCACCCAACATGAAATACCTAATTACGACTTTGAAGATCCTGAATTTCATTTGACAGTTTTAGGTTAGGTTTATACCGGCGTGTTTACACGACGTGCTTGCTACATATGATTAAAACTATAAACGATTATGATTAATTTCTCATAAATGGTTATTGGAAATTGTGCTTATTTTGTTAATTAAACTCGGAGCAAATCGGAGAAATCGAAGAACAGTGAAATGGCTAAAAGAAAGAATAAAAAATCGAACCCACCATCAAAACTTTTGAAAGAAGAGGAAAGATTTAAAAAATAAAAAAAGCTAAGGGGCCAAGAGAATGGAATAAAAAATTGATGAAAATGTCATTGAAAAGACTGAATCTCAAATAAAGCAACATCTAAGGTAAAATTTTTGAGTACCTGGTTCAAAAAACATAACTTTTAAATAACATACATAATTTATTATTATATTGGTAATTTGAAAAAATATTTTTTCGATGTATTTCACTTATGAAAGTTACATAAATCTGTAAATTTAGTGGATTTCAAAGAATTTATTCGAAAGAGGTGAGGTTTTTCGTAGGGTTTCTAAGATTTGAAGAGATTTGAAATTATTTTTTTCGAATTCAACCTGAATTTTTATCAATTTATCCTGCATTCTTTTAATTCTTTGAAATTCTTTTGAATTTTCAAAATTCACTCACTTCTACCTCATTCGATGGATTTTTTTGAATTTTTTAAAGTTCTTTTTTAATTGATCCTGAGGATGAATTGATAATTAAATAATGATAGAATTTGAAATATTTTAAAGTGTTTTCATTCAAATTCCCTGTCATTATTAAGATCTTTAAAATATTTAAAAAGATTTAGAAGGTTTTTAAATATTTCAGGTTATTTTAAAAGATTACAAAGAAATTTTTAATGGATTTTCCAGCAATTTCATGGGATTTCGAAGGATTTGAAAATTTTGATGAGGGTATAATTGTAAAAGATTCGCAGGCGCTTTCAAGAGCTTTAAAAAGTTTCAAGGGATTTTAAAAGATATCAAAGGATTTGAAATATTTTAAGAAATTTTAAAAGATTCCTGGAACTTTTTTATTCGTTCCAATAGTTTATAGGAATTTCAAAGACTGTGAATTACTTAAGGGTATTTTAAGAGAATTCAACGCATTTTCGAAAAATTTCAACAATTTCAAGGGATTTCCGATGGTTTTAATAATTTTAAGGGATTCAAAAAATTTGCATGCTGCTTTAAAGAATTTTGGAAGATACGGAAGGATTTTACAGGACCTGTAAGATTATAGGATATTTTAAAAGATTCCAATGGTTCTTATAAGGTTGATACATAATTTCGAATAATCATATTATTATATTTACAAAGCAAAGCAATTTTATTTCTTCCTAATTTTTAGTCTTTAAACTATGATAATCAAAAATTGATTCATTTTAATGTTAAAAAATTAGTTAAAATCTTTTTTATTCAATAAATGAAACATAAAAATATTTTTTTACATCTAATATATATTTTCTATAATACTGCTTCTCATTTGTGAACATTTATTTGCATTCTTTCACTTTATTAAGGAATAATTGTAGTTTATTTGAATTTTTAATACAAATTCAACAAAACGCTTGGAACATTGGATTTTTCGGAATAGAAAAAAATTTAACTGTACGTCAAACCTTCTTGATTTCTTTGAATCATTACAATTTTCAAAATCAAAATAACTTTTTTTTAATGGATCAAAAATTCAAGTCGATTCTTCGAAATTCGACTTGTTCGAGTATTCGAATAAATCGACTTTCAAATATTCGACTTGAGTTTTGGAGTCATTTTTCAAAAGAGGAGTTATTTTGATTTAGAAATTTCAATAGCTTAATGAAATCAAACCTGTTTGATGAACATTAAAATTTTTTCTATTTCAAAAAATCCATCTTTCCGGGCGTGTCTTAATTTGTGTAACAAATTCGAATAAACGACTGCACTCCTCTAATTTGTATAGTCACTCTTAGAGAAAGACCATTAACGAATATTCTTATCTTTGGCCACAATCAAATTATTCGAAAATTATTTGTCGAAGTCTTATAATAAATTGCGAATTAGAATTAGGTTTCAGCCAATATTGCTAATTTATTTTTCTGCAAATTAGCTTTTTCGGAATCAGCTAAAGAAATTTTAGCAAACAGTTTCATTCAATTCTGCAAATATAAGTGAAAAGTGTATGCCAAAACTTCTTTCCCATGTTCTGCACAAGAAAATTAAAACTTGAGTTTAGACAAATCATTCAAGACTAATTCAAAAACATGACTTTGCTTGCAATGCAGAGAAAATGAGTTTTCGATTGATTTTATAGAATTGAAGAGTTTAAAATTCGGGTACTGGAGATTGTAATTTTGATCCAAAGTGATTAATTTTGCCACTGGATTATTAGTTTGGATTTGACCTACACTTTCGTCGCTTGCAGAATAAAATAGTGCGGAATTGCAATCAACGCAGTTCCTCTTTTTTAATTTCTGACCAAATTTGACCTGTAATGTAAAACATGAAACAATGATTGTGAAAATGGCCTGGTGGAGTTTTCTACTAG
>CAKNXH010069864.1:0-24575 GCA_932178445.1 Andricus quercusramuli
AATATGAATATTCAACTAAACAAAATAAACTTCAACCAAAAAAAATTACATTTGAAACCAAATAATTGAATTTTCAAGACAAAAAGACAACGTTTTTAGAAGAAACTTGAATTTTCCTCAAAAAGATAAATTATTAACGAAAAATGCAACAGTTGATATTTTAACCAAAAAAGGTGACATTTCTACCAAAAGAGGTGAATTATGTAAACCAAAATCACGATTTTCCAACAAAATACATGAATTTCCAAACAAATAGTTCAATTTTCAACTCCAAAAGATGAATTCCCAACCAAAAATAGAAAAATTAAATTTTCAGTACACTTTCTAGCCAAATCTCCTATCACAATAGTTCAATTTCAAGTTAAAATTAATAATTTTTAACAATAAAAAGGAAGAATTTTCAACCAAAGAAATGAATTTCCAACTCAAATGATGAATCTTTAAAAAAATTGAATCTTGATAAAGATAAAATTATCGAATTTTCAAACAAAAAAGATTTCAGTTAAATTTTCAATACCAAAATATGAATTTTCGGCATGAAGATAATTTTCTACTAAAATAGTTTTTGCAACCCAGAAAGACGAATTTCCCATAAAAGAATTAAATTTTTCGCCAACAAAGATCATTTTTTAACAAAATTGTTGAATTTTCATGATAAAAAACGAATATTTCAGAAGGCAGTTAAATTTACAAAAAAAATGAATTCTCAACGAAGAATGTAATAGTTTATATTATAAGCAGTAAAAGAAATGTTTAACAGAATATTTTAATTTTAAACCAACAAGTTAAATTTTCAACAAAAAAATTGAATTGTCAGCAAAACCGTTGACTTTTTAAACAAATAATTGAATTTTCAAATATGAGTTTTAAGCAAAAAGGTTTGTTTTTGACGAAACAGTTGCATTTTTAATTAAGAAGGTGAAAAATTTCACTATTTTTTGATTTTTTGTTTGAAATTAATCTGTTTTAGGAGAGATTTCTTTTTTCTCATAATAATACAAATGTGACTCTTTGAAAATTCAACTATTTCGTTCAAAATTTGACTGTTTTGTAGGAAATTCGTTTTTTTGAGTTGCAAATTCAACTATGTTGATAGAAAATTAACGTTTCGTTGCAAATTCATACGTTAGTATTAAAAATCCATCTGAAATCTTTCTTGGTGGAAAATTTAACTATTTCTTGAAAAATTCGTTTTTTTTAATTGAAAACCCATCTATGTTAGTAGAGATTTTTTTTGTGTATCCATCTTAGATCACAAATCCATTCAAATCTGGCACCTCATAATAATACAAATTTAACTTATTGGTTGAAAATTAAACTATTTGATCAAAATTTAACTGTTTTGTAGAAAATTCGTCTTTTTCAGTTGCGCATTCAACTGTTTTGATCAAAAATTAGCTTTTTGTCGAAAATTCATATTTTAGTGTGGAAAATTGAACTGAAAACTTTGTTGTTGAAAAATGTATTACTTTTTTGGAAAATTCGTCGTTTTGGCTTAAAAATCCATCTGTTTTAGTTGAGATTTTTTTCTTCTATCTATCTCAGATCACAAATCCATTTAAATCTGATACTTCATAATAATAAAAATTCAACTCTTTGGTTTAAAATTCAACAGTTTGCTTCAAAATGTAACTGTTTTGCAGAAAAATCGTTTTTTTCATTGGCAAATTCAATTATTATGGTAGAAAATTAAATTTTTTGTGAAAATTCGTATGTTGTGTGGAAAATTCAACTGAAATCTTTCTTGGTTCAACATTGAATTATATTCTGAAGATTCATCATGGCCAACGGCCATACCACGCTGAAGAAACCAATTCTCGTTAGATCACTGAAGTTAAGCAGTCTTGGGCGCGGTTAGTACGTGGATGGGTGACCATTCGGGAATAGTAATGCGTGTTGTTGGCTCGTCGTGGGTGTGGTGAGCTCACACTTTTAGTTATTTACTACAAGATACTATCCACCTAGAAACACTACCCGCATCGGGTAGTGTCACGCCTACCCCGAAAGGGAAATGGCTTAATGGTATACATACATCGTTTTTGTTTAAAAACCCACCTGTTTTTATACAAATTTTGTTCTTCTATCTATCTCAGATCACAAATCCATTTGAATCTGATATCTCATAATAATAAAAATTCAACTCTCTGATTTAAAATTCAAATGTTTTGTTCACAATTTAACTGTTTTGTAGAAATGTCATCTTTTTTATTTTCTTCTATTTTTTTCTTCTATCTATCTCAGATCACAAATCCATTTAAATCTGACACATCATAATAATACAAATTCCACACTCTGGTTCAAAATTCAACTGTTTAGTGCAAAATTTAACTGTTTTGTAAAAAATTCGTCTTTTTTATTTTCAAATTCAATTATTTTGTTAGAAAATTAAATTTGTTGTGAAAATTCGTATTTTCGTGTGGAAAATTAAACTGAAATCTTTCTTGGTTCTGAATTTAATTATGTTTTGAAAAATTTATCGTTTTGGCTTAATAACCCACCTGTTTTAGTTCGAAACCCCACCTGTTTTAATACAAATTTTTTTCTTTCATTCATTTCAGATCACGAATACATTTAACTCTGATACCTCATAATAATACAAATTCAACTCTTTGGTTTAAAATTCAACTGTTTGGTTCAAAATTTCACTGTTCGGTTCAAAATTTCACTGTTTTGTCGAAAATTCGTCGTTTTTATTTGCAAATCCAATTATTTTGGTACAGAATTAAATCTTAGGTGGAAATTTGTATTTTGGTGTGGAAAATTAGACTGAAATATTTCTTGTTTAAAAATGGAATTATTTTTTGGAAAATGTATCGTTTTGGTTTAAAAAAACCACCTGTTTTGATAGAGATTTTTTCTCCTATCTATTCCAGATCACAAATCCATTCAAATCTGATACCTCATTATGATGCCAAGATAAAAACTCTGAAATTGCTTCATGACTACTTGATGAGATAAAAGTGTTAAATATCTAGAGGCGTATTTAAAATAAACAAAGTGTGGAGGTATCGAGTGGAGGATTCTCGTTTTCAATTGAGAAAGAGGTCGAATCAAACCTTATAAGGTGCGTAGGTGCGTTGCATTTGACGTAATCCGCGACAAGTTTTCCACTCGTTGGTTCACATTCGGTTTCATCGGCCAATGACTCATTTTCCCAGTTTCAATTTCTTTCAAAACAAACCAGTTTTTTTAAACAGCCTATAGCCGAGAAAGTCCAGAATTATTAAGGTCCAGTCGAATTACAATAATATTAAAAAGTGAAAACAGGTGGCCGTAGGTCAGGGAAAACCTGGAAATAAGGGGTCAGAAAATTGTATTGGTCCTGGAAAGTCATGGATTTAAAAAAAATTCTGCAAAAGTCAGGGAATCTTTATAGAAGGGACTTAAATAACTGTCAAGAATAATAATTTTGAAATTAAGATTCTGGTCTTTGAATATTAATCGTCAGGAAAAATAAAAAATGTTCAGGGATAAATTAGGGAATTTTAAAAATTAAATTTTCTAGCTATTTTCCTCTTATTATTTTTATTTTTGCAATTGCTTCCTGCTGAGGATTATATTTTCAGTTCAAACTTTTACAATAAGATTCGAATTTAACCATTTTTTCAGATAGTTATCATGTTTGATTAAAAATTCATCGTTTTTGTCGAAAATTCGTATCTTTTTTGTGAAAATTATATTATTTTGGTAGGAAATTACCTTTTTGTAGTCTTTGGTTGAGGATTCAACTATTTGGTTGAAAATAGGTCTGCTTGTATTGAAAATTCAACTATTTTGGTAGAAAATTAAATTTTTGTTAAAAATTGAACTGAAATTTTTCTTGGTTGAAAATTCAACCATTTTTTTTAATTCGTATTATTCGTATTATATATATTAATTCAAGGATCCATCTGTTTAAGTAAAAAATTAATCTTTTTATATAAAAATACAACTCTTTGGTTGAAAATTATTCTTCTTTGTCGAAAATTCAAGTATTTTATTGAAAATTCAACTATTTTTTCAAATTCGTCTTTTTGGATTAAAAATTCATCTGTCAAAGTGAAAAAACTACCTCTTTTTAGTAGATGTGCAACTATTTGCTTGGAAATTAATCTGGTTGGTCGAGGACACTTTGATTCAAAATTTAGCTATTTTGTTTTAAATTGCTTTTTTTTTTTTTTTAGAGAATTCATTTTTTTGGTGGGAAATTCAATTCTCTTCTAAAATATTCGTCTTTTCATTTCAAGAATTCAACAATTTTGTTGGAAAGTCATCCTTTTTGGTTAAAAATTTAACTGTTTCGTGAAAAATTCGTCTTTGTCGGTTAAAAATTCCACTATTTTGGTAAAAAATTAACTTTCTGTTGAGAATTTATATTTTAGTGTCATATATAAACAAAAAATTGTAAATTTATATCATTAGAACGTATTTAATTAGTGAAATATACTTGTAATTAATCAAAAGAGAATAAGTTAATTTTAATTAAATTAATTACTTCAAAATAATTGTTTTCCATTTGATTTATTTGACAGCCTGACTGATCAAAATACCTTATTTCCGATTTAGTTTTGGGGTTTCATTGTGAACAAATTATTGATTTTTTTATGTTTTCAGTTTATTGTATATATGTATGTATGTATACCATTAAGCCATTTCCCTTTCGGGGTAGGCGTGACACTACCCGAGTCGGGTAATGTTTCTAGGTGGATAGTTTCTTGTAGTAAATAACTACAAGTGTGGGCTCACCACACCCACGACACGCCAACAGCACGTAGTTAGTAGTATTCCCGGATGGTCACCCATCCAAGAACTAACCGCGCCCAACACTAATTCTGAATAACATGAAAACGAGTTTTTTCACATTTTTTATTTATTCATTTTCGACTTTTTTAGATAATGATGTAGTTATTTTTTTATTTTTCAGTGTCTAAATTATTAAAAATTTGTTTCTATTTATATAAATGCAAAGAACACAAAAACCAGGACTTTTTACCATTTTTTTATTTTTTTTTAGTTATTTCTTTTTGAAAATTTTTAGTTCAAAGAAATATATATATATATATATATATATATATTCAGATTTTTATGGAGCTATTCTTATAACTTGTTTATTTTTCTAATTGTTAATAATATTTTTCAATTTTGTTATTGTTATTATTTAAAAAATTTTCATTTTTCAGGCATTCAAATTGTTTTTGGTTTAAAACCATTTTCTTCTGCAACAATCATGAGAAGTTTTTTTTCAATTTTCCGACTAAAGTTTATGGAACTAAATAACCTTAGATGGAAAAAAGGAATACATTTTTTTTCGCGGAAATATATTATTTAAGCAAATGACAAAATATGCATTTTTGTTCATTTGTACGTCAGTTGCTAAAAAATGTTTTTTTATTTTTTTCATGCTCTTGAAACAAAATTTTGTTCTTTTTTCACGGATCCTGCTCAAACGGATTTTTACGGATCTTGTAAAAATCGCTCACATTTCCTTACTTTAATAAGAAGAGCAAAAAATAAATAAAAAAACGAAGAAAATCTTCTTGCAGCTTCAAGTGAAAAACAAAGATTAAAAAAGAAATTTGTTTCCATATACAAAAAATTTGAAAATTTCCAATCGACTTGCCTAATACTGAGAAACTTCTAGAACATGTTTTTCGATTGATTCGACATGCCACAAAGAAAATTCTCAGTGCTATTATTAATGACTTTTCAGTTATTTCGGTTCACCCTAATATATATATTAAGGAACATATATCAAAGTAAACAAATAAATCAATAAAGGACGAGATAAATCTATAGTAATGAATAATATCAGGAAAAAAAGAACAATGAAAATGGACATTTTCAAACGCTTTAGAGGAATAATGATAGTGGGAAGAAGAAATAAATCAAACCGATTCGTCACAAGCGGCGAGCCATTAATTAACGGACAAACATCGCAGCGATTCGCTTCGGTCGATTCACTGCAGCGCAATCGGCAGCGAAATTAACTCGAGCGTATAATGCTCGAGCAGCTAATACCCCATTATTTCCTTTTATTGCCGGCAGGACGATTCTCGAGGATCAAACGAGATTGGCGGGTGATCGATTATTTTATTATTAAAGGCGCTATCGCGGATCTCCGTGGGCTGTCACCTTCAGCCGGCCAACCTTTATTACAAAATCTCGAGCGAAAATTTATTCTCGCGTCATTGTCTGACGTCATGTGGCAACCTCGAGAAAGTGTCTCTATATCAGTTTAATTCCTCTAATACTCATTCATATTCAATTCATAAATTTAGAGCCTATACACTACTGTCTTCAAATCGTGGCCTCACCTAGGAAGGTTGCAGAAAAAGTCCAAAAAAATTCCCACACAGATTTTGAGGTCTTACTTTTAATTGAAACCAATTAAACTGAAAAAATCTTTGAGAGTTTCAAGTTTCAGTTGCTATGAGCAGTGATGCTCTGAGCAGCGATGCTCTGAGCATTGATGCTATGAGCATTGATACTCGGAGCATTGATACTCTGAGCAATGATGCTATGAGCATTGATGCTATGAGCATTGACACTCTGAGCATTGATGCTCTGAGCATTGATACTCTGAGCATTGATGCTCTGAGCATTGATACTTAAAAAATCTTCGTGGGTTTCCAAAATATTACTAAAAATGTTCAAGAGTGTCTGCGTCAAGTTTCAGTTGCCATGAGCTGTGATGCTATGAGCACTGAGCATTGATTACGCGTTCAAAGAAAAGCGAGGAACTGTTTTAAAAGACCATTGAAAAGCTTTTGAAAATACACTTCTAATGAATCCTAACAGAGACATTTTTGATATTTTGAAAAAAATATACTACGCGAGAAATCTTGCCTTTAATTGAAGCCAATAAAACTTGAAAAATCTTTATGGGTTCCCAAAATATTATTAACAATTTCAAGCGTGTCTGCGTCAAGTTTTAGTTGCTATGAGCAGTGATGGTATGAGCAGTGATGCTATGAGCAATGTTGCTCTGAGCACTGAGCAGTGATTACGCGTTCCAAAAAGAAGCGAGAAACTTTCTTAAAAGACCACTGAGAAGCTTATGAAAATACGGTTTTAATGACCCCTAACAGAGACATTTTTGATATTCTGAAAATAATATACTACGTGAGAAGATTGGAAAAAAGCAACAATCTGTCGAATTTGCTACCTCCACTTCAACTTATAGTATCACATAGGAGAGTTGTGACAAAAAGCTTCAATTTTTTTCACACAGGCTTTGAAGTCTCATCTTAAATTGAAGCCAATAAAACTTGGAAAATTTTAATGGGTTCTCAAAATATTAGTAAAAATGTCCAAGCGTGTTTGCGTCAAGTTTCAGTTGCTATAAGCCGCGATGCTATTAGCAGTGATGCTCTAAGCGGCGATTACGCGTTCAGAAAAATAGCGAGAAACATCTCCAAACAACCGTTGAAAAGCTGATGAAAATCCGCTTCAAATGACTCCTAAAAGAGATATTTTTCACCTTTCGGAAATAAATTACCACGTGAAATGTTAAAAAAGAGAAATCAACAATCTCTCAAATTTGCTACCTCGACTTCAACTTATAGCATCACCTACGAAAGTTGTAACAAAACTCCTACATTTTTACTACACATTCTTTGAAGTCTCATCTTCAATTCAGGTGAATTAAACTCAAGAAATCTGTATGGTTTCCCAAAATATTACTGAAAGTGTCCAAGTTTGTCTGCGTCAAGTTTCAGTTGTTATGAGCAGTGATGCTATGAGCAATGATGCTCTGAGCAGCGATTACGCATTTAAAAAAAGAAGGAGAAACTTTCTTGAGAGACCGTTGGAAAGCCTATGAAAATTCGCATCGAATGACCCCTAACAGAGATATTTTCGTTTCTCTTGAAAATAATATGCCACGTAAGAAGTTTTAAAGAAAAATCAACAATCTCTCGAATTTTCTACCACGACTTCAACTTCTAGCAATACCTAGGAAAGTTGTAGCAAAATGTTTTAATTTTTAGCGGACATTCTCTGGGATCTTATTTTCAATTGAACCTAATGAAACTTAAGAAATCTTTATGGGTTCCCAAAATATCACAAAAAATGTCCAAAGTCTGCGTCAAGTTTTAGTTGCTATGAGCGGTGATGCTATTAGATCTAATACAATAAGCAGCGATTACGCGTTCAAAAAAAGAACGAGAAACTTTTTCAATAGACCGTTGAAAAGCTTATGAAATTCCGCGTCAAATGGCCCCTAATAGAGATATTTGTGATCTCCTGAAGAGAATATATCACGTAAAAGTGCGAAATGTCCAATCTGCGATAAGTTTCAGTCGGCGGTGATGCTATGAATTGAAGTTGAGGTACAAAATTCGAACAATTCTTGCATTTCTTAAAAACTTTCCACGTGAATTTTTGTTTTTAATTCAAAAAATGTAGCAGCGTACAAAAGTTTCTCAGTGCATTTTATTTAATTTCCCAAATCGAAATCTCGATTTCTAAATTCTTGTAATTAATTTATATTAATGAAATGTCATTTTATGCTAAAAATTAACATCTGACTGAAATTTTGGAAAAGGAGACAAAATCTATCAGGACATAAATGCCTAATCTATTTGAGTTCTTACTTCCTTTAAATGATGCAGTTTCATTAATTTGTAACTTACAATGTAAGTGATAGCAGGGTTTTAAAGCCCTGGTTAATTTTGAAATCGGGTGCCAAAGCCCTGACCCCACTTACATTCTCAGTTACAAATTAATAAAATTGCATTATTCAAACAATGTAAAAATTCAAATAGGCCAGAGAGCGATCTTTTTATGACATAATACCCTTCAAATATTATTGTGAATAAAAATTGACTTCCTTTTTATTTGATAATTCACTTCCAATTCATCTTATTTTTCCATTTCCTTCTTTAAAGTTATATAACAAGGCGCTGAGTTCTAATTGGACGAACCGGAGTCCATTGACTTTTGTGGAATGAATTC
Source organism: Andricus quercusramuli (assembly GCA_932178445.1). Classification (NCBI taxonomy): domain Eukaryota; kingdom Metazoa; phylum Arthropoda; class Insecta; order Hymenoptera; family Cynipidae; genus Andricus; species Andricus quercusramuli. The sequence continues at coordinate 8,935 of CAKNXH010069864.1, forward strand.
TGGGAATAATTGTCTCCTCGAAGGCAAGTTAACGTGACTCTGTGTGTTTAAGGAACCTCTCACACCTCAAAGAGCCGCTACGTCGCGTCGCGTCGGCACACACCCGTTTTATGTTCCCCCTTTTGGTCGGATGCGTGCCGTTAGGCCAGTTTAAATATTTGCAGAGTTTGTTACGCTTCCTATGCAACTTACAGGGAAGCCAGAAGGACATAAAATTATATCTCTCAAAGAAATACAAAAATTAAACTGAAAAATATTTCAATTATGACACCAGACAAATTTTTAGTTGAAAATAAAAAAACAGTGAAAACTAAAATTATGTTCGACAAAAAGCTGATTTCGTTCAAAATTACCTCACATTTCGATTCCAATTGAACCAGCTTGGGTTCGCTTTATCCAAAATGAAAAGCATTTTGGAATAAATTGAACCATGATGAGTTAATGCCAAGATCCGGTTAATTTTGAATAAAACTTTTAGGATAGTTTATCTCTGCTGCATCTCAATTTCAATTACATTCTTTTATGTGGAACTCATTCCTCGGTTAGATTTTTCTCAAAGTGAACTAGAATAGGTTCATTTTGAACCGGAATCCGCGTAATTTTTGAACGAAATGAGTTTATTTAGAACGAACCCAATTTTCGGTTAAACTGAACAAATTTGGAAGCATTTTAAACAAAATCAGGCTTTTGAAGTTCTTTCTAGGTGAAGAACTGTGAAGACATGATACGGATATAGAACGAAATTGAACCAGGTTGGGTGAACTTTGATCCGTTTTTCAGTTCAATTAAAATCATAAGCAGTGTCAGTTTGCATTCCTAAATTGACGTTATGCTTCACTAACAACTAACCAGATCCATTTTACGCCGTAAACAAATGTAAAATTAAACGAAATAAAGTTCTTATGGTACTTTATCTCTATTAGCTTATACATTTATATTTCTGTTTATAAATTTTGTCTCTAAAGCGTTGCAAACAAGTGACAACTACAATTATCCGATGTCAGATTATTTTTATCCGCCTTCAGATAGAACTTATCTGGCGTCGGATAGTTGTAGTTTTCAATTGTTTTCACCGTTTTTATCCAACTTCAGATAAAAATTATATCTGGATTTACTGTGAGCGTGTTCGAAATTAACCGAGTTTCGGGTTAAATTAAACCAGGTTGGGTTCATTTTCAACTGCCATCCAGATAATTTTGAAAGAACTTTTGTTAAACTGAAATTGACTTTATTTTTGAGGATATCTCTAAAGATATGATTAGTATTTCGGTCACAGTTAAAACAGGTAGGGTTCATTTTGATCCATTTTCCGGTTCATTTTAAACCATCAATTTATTTTGAAACGTAATTCGGTTAATTTTGAAAGCTTTTCATTTGTACGTGAAGCTGAAGCTCTCAATTTGGACATAAATTAGGCTCTTTTGCTTAAATTTGCACTTTTATTCATTAAACATGAACTGGACTCGGTTCATTTCGAACCGCAATTTGAATAATTTTGAACCAAATGAAGCTCTTATGCTTCTCTTTTTCACAATTGTGGTTCCTTTATTTCTTCAACTTAAATTATTCAGAACTGCATGCTTGCTCAAAACAAACTGATAATTTCTATAAAAAAAGACGAAGTTTTGAGAAAAGAAATGAATTTTCTACAAAAAAATTCAAATTCTTAACCAAAAATTAAATAGTTAAATCTTCAGTTAAAGAATTAATTTTAAAAAAAAACTGAATTCTTAACCAGAAATTTAATAGTCGATATTTAAATAAAAAAAATGTTATTTTTCATATAAAAAACGGATAAGCTTCCGAAAAGGGTAGACCTCCAATTTTCTTCAGACTCCGTATACTTATGTATTTTGACGTGCTGATTACGAATATGATGGCGAAAATTGGCGCAAATTTGATTTTCATGGTGAGAACCATGAAAAACCCATAAAAATCCAAATGGTTTTTTGCATTTATCTCAGTAATTATTCAAAATTCAGAAAAATGTTTCAAAAAAAAGTTGTAGATCTCTTCAAAATACACATTTTATGTCTCAAGCATTTTTGTGTAGGAATGATAGCTACCCAGAAAATCAGTAGTAAATCGATTTTCATGTTAAACAAACATATAATCATGGTTTTTTGGATCACAGGGGTGCCTTTCCGCCCCCACGAAGTGCTGGAAAAGGGGTAGGGGTACTATCTTATAACTACTGATTTTCTCGGTAATTATCACTTGTATAAAAAATGCCCAAAACATAAAATGTGTATATCGATGAGATCTATAACTTTTACTGAAAACATTTTTCTGAATTTTGAATAATTACTGAGATAAATGCAAAAACCCATTTGGATTTTTATGGGTTTTTTATGATTTTCACCATGAAAATAAAATTTGCGATAATTTTTACCATGATATTCGTAATCAGCGCCTCAAAATACATAAGTGTACGGAGCCCGAAGAAAATCGGAGGTCCTTCCTTTTCAGAAGTTCACCATAAATACCGTTGAATTCAATCAGAAGAATGAATCTGAAACAAAAGAGAAATTGAAGGAAACTTGAAGGAAGGAAAGATTTTTTAGTCAACAAGGAGAAAAAATCAAGCAAAAAGAGGAATTGATGCAGACGGAATCTCAACAAAATAGTTAAATTTTTAAACTAAAAGATAAATTTCTAACTACAAGTATGGATATTCAACTTAAAAAATAATTTTTTCAATTTAGGGTCTCAAGTTTCGACCACGGACTCCAATTTTCAGTGTAAAAGATGAATTTTTCATTAAAAAAAAATCATTTTTTATCAAATAATCGAATATTTAAGTTAAAAGGACGAATATTTAACAAGACAGTTGAATTTGGAACAAAATAATAAAAAAAATTACCAAATAATGAAATTTTAACAAAAAATGAATTCCTAATACAAATATAATAGTACACTTCAGCCAAAAACAGTTGGAGTTTCAACGGCAGAGATAGATTTTCAATTAAATACCGCCACGTAGAGTTTGGGCAATGTAGAGTAACCGACACGTAGAGTTACCGCCACGTAGAGTTTGGGCGACGTACATAAACCGCCACGTAGAGTTTAGGCAATGTACGCACACCGCAATGGAGAGTTTAGGCACAATACAGCTCTACGTAGAGTTTAGGCAATGTACACCGCCACGTATAGTTGAAGCAATGTACACCGCCACGTATAGTTGAAGCAATGTACACCGTTACGTATAGTTAAGGCGATGTACATTCACCGCCACGTAAAGTTACCGACACGTAGAGTTACCGCCACGTAGAGTTTGAGCAACGTACATAAGCCGCCACGTACAGTTTAGGCGATGTACACACACCACCACGGAGAGTTTAGGCACGTCACACCGCTACGTAGATTTTAGGCGCAATACAGCTCTACGTAGAGTTTTGGCGATGTACAAAGATACCTATAGTTACGGTGATGTATATACACCTTCACTTATAGTATAGGCGCGGTACAGCACCGCAACGTATAGTTTAGGCGATTTACATACACTGCTACGTAGAGTTTGGGCGATGTACACCGCCACATAGAGTTAGGGCGTTCTACACCACCTAAACGTGACGTCGAGCGTGGAATGCAAGTGTCGTTATCATTTTAATCAAATTTCGAGATCAAATTGGTCAACTCGCATTTACTGTGATGACACTGCAGAAAAACTGATTGATCTTATCTAAATTTGTGACAACATTTTAGCTATTTAGGGCGTTGACAGCGAGGTTTTTTGCATTTCCGGTACTGCCGGAGATCGGAGGGATTGGCCAGTCTCTAGTATAATGTCTGCGAAACCAGCGCTGTTCAGATCCTGTCGATATTTAAAAGAATACGAAGTAAAAGTAGGCGTGGCTACCAAGTTGTGCTAACTCCTGTTCTCGCTTATATGCACGTAGATTCAGCAAGTCATCGTCAGCCAAGATCGCAAAAAAATTACAAAACAAGTTGAAAAGAAAAGGAAAAATTGCGTACATACTTCAGAAGCTTACTTACTCCAATCAGTTCATAATGAGATTTACGTTTACAACCTTCACCGCAAAAAGATTCATTACATCAGTACTTAATTATCGGCTAATAGTAAGAGTTTTTCATATTGTCAAATAGAAAAAATTTGTATCTAAAATCATCGAAGTGTCAAAATGAAACAATTATAACGGGCCAATTTAGCGTGAAACGAGGAATTCACAGGTTCTGTTTTCAGTCGCTGTTCATTCGGCGTAAACTTCAAGTTTACCGTAATTGTCAATTATTACAGGGATTGTGTAATCAGCGATTATATCGTTGAATGAGCTGACGACATTGTAGCGTCTATCAGGTTGAACCTCGATTGCTCATAAACGGAAATTGCTTCTATTTTAATGATGAATTACTCTTCAAGGCATTTTGATCATTTTTAAATGTAATTCAAGGTCACCATATAAGTTAGGAAGTTGTACTTTTGCAAATCAAAATGTAGTTACCTATATTCTGAACAGAACTGATGGAAAAGATTTAAAACTTTTGTATTACGAACTTTTAGATATTGGCTTTAAAATAAGACCAAGAACTTAAAAAAGGTTAAGCGGTTCTGGAATTATCATCATAAATGTAGCACCAGATTCATTCAGCTTCTTCTTCAACTTCTTCGTGTTTTCTTCTTAAAAAGTTTCTTATTGCTTCCATAATTATATTCTTTAGCTTATTTATGTTTTCTTCATTTCTTCTACAACTTCTATTTCATGATCATCATCTTCTCCAATTTTATTTTATTTTATTTTCTGCTTCCTTTTAATTTTATTTATCTTCCACTTCATATTCCTCTTTTTATACCTCTCATTCTGCAGACTCTGCTTGTTCTTCAACAGCTTCTCATAATCTTCTGCATTCTCTTTTTCATCATTATCTCATTCAAATCATTCTTTTTCTTGCTTATTATAATTTTTTTGATCAGCTTCCTTTTAAAATTTATCTTCTGTTTCTTTTTCTTCATAATCGTCCTTGTCTTCTAATTCATATTCTTCTTTTTTGAACTTTTCTTCTGCTCAGGTATGTTTTTTCCTTCATTCTCTTCGTTTTCATCATGATGTTCCTAATCATCTTCTTCCTTATCGTCTGTTTGCTCTATTTTTTCCATTTCTTGTTGTAGAACCTTCTTAATTGCACCTTGTTCTTCTTTTTTATCATCATCTTTTTCTTCAGTTTTTTATTTATTGTAGGTATTCTAATTACTTTAATTTTCAACTTTATCCTCTGTTTCTTGTTCATATGCTTCCTTATCTCGTACTTCTTTCTCTCATTTCTTCTTTTTTTCTACATCAAATTGTTCTTCATCAGCTTCTTGATATTCTACTGAATGTTCTTTTCAACATCATCATCTTCTTCCAATGCCTTGTGCATTATTCTTCATCCTCTTCTTGGTTATTACAATTTTTCTAATCTTCTGTTTCAAGTTTATCCTCTGTTCCTTCTGGATATTCTTTTTTGTATTGTGCCTCATGTATATCTGAAGCGAAATTTTCTTCTGCATCCTTTTCTTCTTCTTGTCATTCTTTTTCCTCTTTCCCTCTATAAGCTTTTGAACATTGTTCTCCATTTTCTTAATGATCGTCATCTTTAATTCTTCCTATTTTTATTTGCTCTGCTCTTCATCATCTTCTTACTCTCTCATTTTGTATGCTTCCTCTTTCTCATCATCCTCATAAACAAATTCTTCGCATATTCCTGTTGATCTTCTTATTCATTTTAATTTTCTTAATCTTTTTCCTTAAGAACTTTATCCTCTGTTTCTTTTGCATATGCTACCTTATCTTGTATTTCATCTTCTTCTTATTTCACCTTCCTTTTTGCATCCACTTCAATATTTATCGGCTTAATAATATTCTACTGCATCCTCTTTTCAAAAAGTTTATCCTCTGTTTTTTCTTCTGGATATTCTTCTTTGTATTGTGCTTCATGTATTTTTCTCCACTTTCATCATGGTGATCATCGTCATCTTCAATTCAGCCTATTCTTATTTGTCCTATTCTTCATTATCTTCTTACTCCGCCATTTCTTCTGCATGATATTTCTCATCATCATCATCATCTTTAAATTCATTGTGTGTTCTTGTCGATCTTCTTCTCATTCATTTTAATTTTTTTCAGCCTTTTACTTTTCAAATTTATCCTCTGTTCCTTCTTCCCATGTTTTCTTATCCTGTACTTCATCTTCTTATTATTTCAGCTTTTCTTCTGCATCCACTTGTTCTTTATGAGCTTCCTAATATTCTACTGCATCCTCTTTTCACGTCATCATCTTCTTCCAATTTTTTGAGCATTCTTCATCCTCTTTTTGTGTATTAAAATTGTCCTAATCTTCTGTTTCAAGCTTATCGTCTGTTTCTTCTTCTGGATATTCTTCTTTGTATTGTACTTCATGTAATCCTGATGCAAACTTTTCTTCTGCATCTTCTTTTTCTCTATTAGCTTCTGAACATTCTTCTCCATCTTCTTCATGACCGTCATCATCTACTTCAATTCTTCCTAACGTTTTCTTCTGTATCTTCTTATGCTTTATAATTCTCTGACTCTTCTTCATGATCGTCATCGTCATCTTCAATTCTTCCTATTCTTATTTTTTCCGCTCTTCATCATCTTCTTACTCCAGCATCTCTTCTGGATCCTCTTTCTCATCATCATCATTTTTAAATTCAACGCATGTTTCTGCCGATCTTCTTCTTATTCGTTTTAATTTTGTTAGTCTTCTTCTTTCCGACTTCATCCTCTGTTTCTTTATCATAAGATACCTCATCTTCTACTTCATCTCCTTCTTATTTCATCTTCTCTTTTGCATCCACTTTGATCTTCATCAGCTTACTAATATTCTACTACATCCTCTTCTCAGCAAGTTTATCCTCTGTTTCTTCTTCTTCTTCCTAACATTTTCTTCTGCATCTTCTTCTCATGCTACATAATTCTCTAAATCTTTTTGCAGAATATGATATTGCCGAAGAGACAAAAACCCGTTTTTGTGGAAAACCTGACCGAGATTCGGTCACCGTGACCTACCGACCGCAACCGGCACGCGACCAGGCTCACAATCAAATAAACTCGGTCTCCAAAGGATTTAGAGGCACGATGCATCCGTGTTATGCCAACAAAGGCTTACATAATCAAAGCATTCCTACCCAACATATACACTAAAATCATACACATATACGTCAAATTTTATATTGACATATATATATGTACTCAGTTTTACACAAACACATAGATTTTCACAATTTAATACAGGTACCAGAGCACGCACGTTTTATCGCACGACACGGGCCCTCGATAGAGAAAGTACAACCGTGCTGCAATCTCGCGAAATGAAAGACTTATTTAAGGCACGCCCACGTCTCTTTCCGATCGCCAATAAATTTCGCGACTCTTGCCGCAAATGGCAAGTGAGTATAATAGACGATATTATCAACAATAGTCAGTATTATAATCACATGAGCTGATGTACAATTCCAGAATGTGACTTTAGAAGGTACGTAAACGAGAGCCTAACCTTAGCGTGAAAAGAGAGAAGCTGAAACAGCTGGTTTCATTTGAATCAGGACCTTTCCATTATTTTAATCAAGAATTATTATTTTTGTGGTTGAGGTATTATTTCAGGTTGGAAGAAGTCAACTCTGTAGGATTTTGAGTTCTAAAAAAGGTTTGAAGGAAAAAATCTGTTGGGATTCGAACCCAGAAGTTCAGTAAGACATGTTGGACACAGGTTTCTTTTGAAAAGATTACAAAAAGTATTTTTTTATTCCTGTTAATTCTGGCTCAAATAAAGAATGTTGATACAAATTTGTTATTTTCATTTGAATTTCGTAGTCCAAAAAGGATCCAATCTGATTTGTTTCAGTTATGGGTCAATTTTAATTAATTATTAGCTCCTTCTGTTAAAATTGAGCCAGGTTAAACTAATGTTTAACTGAATAGGTTCAGTTTTAACCCAACTTAGCTTATTTGGGTTCGATTTGACCCGTATTCTGCTTAATTTCGAACTGTAATCTGGTTAACTTTAAAACGCGATTCGGTCCTCGCAGAAAAATCCTTTTTATTTTGACCAAAAAGTTTTGTGTACGAATTTATTTTCTTAATCTCGCTCAAAATAAAACTGGCTTTGGTATAAAAAGAAACTCAATCTGATTCAATTTGAACCGAGAACGATCGTTTTAGGTTTTGGTCAATTTTAATTAATTATTGGCTCCTGCAATACTTGGATGTAAGGTTAAAATGAACCAGATATCTGTTGTAATTGAACCAAGTTAGATTAATTTTTAACTGCAATTCGGTTGATCTTTTATCCAATTCGGCTTATTTGGGTTTGGTTTGACCCGTATTCTAGTTAACTTTTAACAGTCATCCGGTTAATTTTAAAACCTAATTTGGATCTTACAGTAAAAAAATCCTTTTCATTTTGACCAAATTGTTTTGTGTACGAATTTATTTTCTTGATCTCCATCAGAATGAAACTGATTTTTTATAAAAAGAAACCTAATCTGTTTCGAATTGAACCGAGAATGTTCGTTTTAGTTTTAGGTCAATTTTAATTCATTATTGGTTCCTTTGATATGTAGACTTCGATTTAAATTAACCAGGTATCTATTAAAATTGAACAAGGTTAGACTAATTTTTAACTGCGATACGGTTCATTTGTATCCCAATTAGACACATTTGGGTTAGGTTTGACCAGTATTCCGGTTAATTTATATTTGTATTCTGGTTAATTTTAAAACGTTATTTGGCCATTGCATAAAAAATCCTCTTCATTTTAACCAAAATGTCTTCAGTCAATATGAATTTATTTTCTTGATCTCGTTTAAAATGAAACTGATTTTGGTATAACAAAAAACCCAATCTGGTTTAATTTAAATCGATAACGTTCTTTTTAGTCTTATGTCAATTTTAATGAATTATTGGCTCCTTTAATACCTGGACTTTGGTCTAAATGATCCAGATATCTGTTAAAATTGAGCCAGTTTCGATCAATTTTTAACTGAAATACGATTAATTTTTAACCCTATTTTGCTTACTAGGGTTCAGTTTGGCCCTCATTATGGTTAATTTCTAATTGTAATCCGGTTAATTTGAAAATTTAATTCGGCCCTTGTAGAAAAGAATCCTTTTCATTTTGACGAAAATGTCAACATAAATTTGTTTTTTTGATCTCGTTCAAAATGAACCTGATTCTGGTATAAAAAGGAAGCCAACACGGTTCAATTTCAACTGAAAATCAGTTCATTCCTAAAGATATCTAACTTGGAAAAGTTCTATAAAATATTGAACATGAAATATATGATACTTGCTGTTAATCATTAAATATTGCCTAATAAGGGTGTAATATTTAATGATTAGTGTTTAAAGTTAATAACAAGTATCAAGAACCCTCATACCTCTCTTCTTTGATTAATGGCACCCAACATCGTGCAAGCTGGATGCCAAGAAGTAATGGAGAACCGGATCGCATTTTTATAAGAAATATGTGGAAAATTGCACTAAAGCCAATTATTGGGTTATTAATCCTTCTTTCATGATAATATAAACATTTAATAATAATATTCATATAGTGATAAAGAAACCTCGTATTTCTTCTTTGAAGTTTTTATAGAGCCAGGTAGCATTCCCATATAAAGAAATTCTAAAGTTGTATAACCAAGATGTTCATGCAACCTTAAATAATCTTTTTTTTTAATTATCAATAATTAATTGTGAGCACCGTACTAATTATTCTAACTATTATTAGTAGGCTATATAGGATAAAATGTGGCATGCGGGGAAAAGCGGGACGCCCTTTTTTATCTAGAAAAAGTAATATCAATTCATGAAATGAAGAATTCCGGGTGTCGCACTTTACCCCAAAGTGTACCACTTAGCCCCATTTTACAGTAGATTGTTAAATTAATATGATATTATTATTAAAAATAGTGTAAATAGTATCACAAATTTGAAAAAAAATAGTTTTCTTACCTAATACTTTAATAATAATAAAAATTAATTTCATTGTTTATCTCAAATGTTATTCTTCAGTCAATAAATTATAAAAATTCTTATTTATTTATCGCAGGATTCGCAGTTTATTCTTTCGGTTAAAAAGTCTACTATTAAATTTTTTGTTCAGAATTCATCATTCATAGTTAACATTTTTTTATTGGATTCATAATTGATTTATTTCGTTACAAATTTTATGATTTTATAATCAACCAGTTTTATTAAACAAAAAGAGAGGAATTTTTAAGTAAGTAGTTGAATCCTCAACCAAATAGACGAATTTTCAACGAACAAGATTAATTTTCTACTTAAATAGGCGAACTTATAATAAAATAGTTAAATTTTCAAGCTAAGAAGTTTAATGTTTTAGAATACACTTCACTTTTAAACTAGAAAAAACAAATGTTCAATAACTTTTCTTCAAATTGTTTTTTTTTTCTATCAAAGTAGTTTAATTTTCAACCAAAAATATGAATTTTCAACCAAAGTTAATTTTCAAACAAATACTTCGTCTTTATACCAAATTTTTAAATTTTCAAGTCAAAAAGACAAATTTTCTACAACACATCTGAATTTTCAACAAAAAATTAATTCAAGTTAGGACCAAATAGTGGATTTCAATTCTATATCAAAAACAGTGAAATTTAACAAAAAGACGAATTTTCAACAAAATAGTTGAATTTTCAACCAAAAAGTGATTTTCGAGGAAAAAAAATTTCAACAAAGTACATGAATTATTGTATGACGAAGAAGATTAATTTTCTACAGAAAAGATTAATTATCAACATAATACATGAATTTTCAAACAGAACAAAATAATTTCTTAACAGAAAAAAAACGAGTTTCCAATAGAATAATTTAATCGTAAAACAAATAGTTTATTTTTTGAGCAAATAGTTTAATTTTCTACCAAAGTAGTTTAATTCTCAGCCAAAAAGATGAATTTTCTACAAATAAAGCTGAATTTTCAACCCAAAAACATGATTTTTGAATGAAAGAGTTAATTTAAGTCCAAATACTTTAATTTTCAACTAAAATAATCAATTTTCAAACAGAAAAATAAATTTTCGAGAAAAAAGTTTAATATTCAATCAAACGTCGACATAAATTAACACCTATTACTAAATTTTAGCGAAAAGTTGAATTTTCATTCAAAAAGATAATTTTCCAGCCAAAAAGATAAATTTTTTACGAAAAAATAAATCAATTATGAACAAAGTACCTTAAATATTAACCAAATTTTTGAATTCTCAACTAAAAAAGTGAAATTTTTAATTAAAAATGGAATAGTTAAATTTTCATTTAGAAAAAAATATATTTTCAACCAAAAATGAAGTGAATTAAAAAAAAAAAAGTTATGTATCAACCAATGAGATAAATCATCAACAACATATTATGAATTCTTAACACATAATTTGAATATTTAACTACAAAAACCAGATAATTTTATTTTCAACTAAATAATTAAAATTTTAACCAAATAGAAGAATTTTTTACAAAACTAGATGAATTCGGAAACGAAAATATAATGGTAGACTTTTCAACAACAAAAAATTAACTTTCAAAAAATAGTAGTTGGGTTTCCTTATTGGGTTCTATTAATTCAGTTCTAAGTGAAAAAACGAGAAAGAGGGAAAGTTTCGTAAAAACAGGGGAAAACAATAATTTGTTGAAAAGGAGAAAAGGGTTTATGGGCGACCCCTAAGCTACTGAATTAATCTGCCGTACGAGTTAATCTTTAAAATGTCACAATTTTTTCTTTCAATGTCACAATTTTCAAGTCAAAAATCACTGAAAATAGCTTAGCGTGTGTGACGCTACGTGTGTGACGCTACATGTGTGATGCTAAAGCGTGTGTTGAGTCCGAGGCCTGGAAGTAGCTAGAGGGACGAAATTTTCTATAGATAAGGACAAAAAATCAAAAAATTTAATTACTCACCAACAGAATCTTCAGCGTGGCCCCCCGCCAATCCATGGCTAAAATAAAAGAGAAAGTCTTATTAATAACTGGGTCGAAGTGCCCGCGGTACGATCGTCCGCACAAACATCGTTCACACAAGTGTGAAGGTTCTCTCCTAAAAAACAAACACACAAAACTGCCCAAATGTTCCTTTCACTTGGTGTTTTACGATGATGGTTCATTCTTCCATCAATTACTTTCAGAAGAGGTTGAAACTCTCGTTTTTGTTTTCATTATAATTAATTTCTCTCCTACCGATATTATTCTTGATTTCTTTTACTATAATAATATTTTCTTCAGTTGTTATTATTAAGCGTTAAATTTGTTTTTATTATTGCTGCTACCATTGTCTCATTATTTCTATTATCTATCATTATCTTCCTCTAATCATGGCTACACATCTTCAAAGCACATAAGCAATTTATATTCAACAGACAGCAATCACTGGTAATTTCAAACTCGATCTGAAAGCACCTCTTTCAATTATCATTTATCCGAATGCACTCATTGATAAAAAAAAAAACCCGCGAAAATACAATTCAAATGTCTCAAGTCTTTCACTGTTTTTCTCCTTGCTTATGGTTCCCAGGTAGCATCACTAAGTGGAGTCTCGAGTTCTCCAAGATGGCGGACGACGACGCAGATCGTCCAAGGAAAGGTGGGAAAATTCGATTTTCTTCAAGGGGCCGGAAGTCCAGGAAGATGGTCCCGGCAATGAAAAATGTTCGGGAGACACTTCCGGCCCAAGGGAACGTTTTCAGGCCAGACAGTAGAAAATACTTGAGAAAGCGACACCACACTCGAGACCAATAAGACGCGTTCACGTTCACTTTTTCGTAGCAAGGAACAAGACAGCTCAAGGTGTGTTGACCCCTGGACTGGACCAGGACTGGTGAGACGAATCAGCGGCATTTCGCCAATTTTTTCAGGGACGCGACGCAATTTTCTGGCCGGTTTAAGGCCCCTGATCCGAGACGAACTGCACCCGGACCGACATCTCACGAGGTTCTGCCTTCTGGGCACGTGAAAGGAGCAAAGGAAACGACCGGGATCTACCAGGGACGGATTTATAGTGCTTGGATCCATAAGACTTTTGTTCTTAGAGAAATTTTCAATTTTCGAGGCAGTTTTCTACTTAAATCATCGTCAATGTAAGGCCCAAAAGTTAGGGCACAAAAATAGGGGCCCAAATAGCGAGTCCTTAACTGTAAGTCCAAAAATATAAGGCCCAAAATATAGGGCTCAAAATAGAGACCCGAACAGCGAGTCTTAAACATTATGGCCGGAAATATGAGGCCTAAACTGTAACTCCCAAAGTTATAGGATCCAAAATAATATGTATCAAAAGAGATCTGAAAAAGGGGCCCTAGTGGCGAGTCCCAAACTGTGAATCCAAAAATATAATGTTCAAATTATATGACCAAAAATGAGGCTTAAAAATAGGGGCCCCAATAGCAAGTTCTAAACTGTAAGCCCTAAAATATATGACCCTAAAAAGGGCCTCAATAACGATTCCTAAACTGTAAGTCTCAAAATATAAGGCCCAAAAATTAGGACCCCTAAAAAGGGACCAAAGGGCGAGTCCTAAACTGTAAGTCCTAAAATATAAAGCCCAAAAATTGAGGAGCCTAAAAGAGGCCCAAATGGCAAGTCCTAAACTGTAAGTGCTAAAATATAGGACCCAAAAAATAAAGCCCAGAAATTAAGGCCTCAAAGAGTCCAGTTGTATTTTGAAGTTTAAAAATTTGCCTAAATTCTTAGGCAAAGGGGATATAAGGATATAAGGCCCAATATATATTGCCCAAATAAGGCCTAAAATAGGGGCACAAATAGCGAGTGCTGAACTTCGAATCCCAAAATATATGGCACCGAAAAGGGCCCAAATAACGAGTCTGAAACTATAATTCCTAAAATATAAGGTCGAAAATATATGACCGCGGAATATGGCCCAAAAATAGGGGCCCCTTTGGTAGGCCCTAAACTGCAAATCCAAAAATATAAGGCCCAATATATATTTCTCAAAATAAGGCCCGAAAATAGAGGCCCAAATCGCGAGTCCTGAACTTCAAGTCCCAAAATATAAGGCCCAAAATATATGGCACCAAAAAGGGCTCAAATGACGAGTGATAAACTGTATTTCTCCAAATATAAGGTCCAAAATATATGACTAAAAAAAGGGCCAACAATGGGGACCCCAATGGCGAGTTCCAAACTATACATCCAAAAATATAAGGATCAAAATATATAACCAAAATGAGGCCCAAAAATAGGGGCCCCAATGGCGAGTCCCAAACTGCAAGTCCAAAAATATATGGCTCCAAAAAGGGCCCAAATAATGATTTCTAAACTGTAAGTCACAAAATATAAGGCCCAAAATATATGGCCTAAAAATTAGGGCCCCTAAAAAGGGACCAAAGGGCGAGTCCTTAACTGCAAGTCCCAAAATATAAAGCCCCAAATATATAGCCCGAAAATTGAGGAGCCTGAAAAGGGCCCAAATGGTGAGTCCTAAACTGTGGGTTCCAAAGTATAAGACCGAAAATATTGAGCCCAAAAATGTGGGCCTAAAAGAGTTGAGTTATATTTTGAAGTTTAAAAATTTGCCTAAATTCTGAGGGAAAGGGATATAAGGATATAATGACAAAAATATATGACCCCAAAAAGAAGACAAGTTACGAGTCGTTAACTGTATATTCCCAAAATATAAGGTACAAAATATATGAGTATAAAGAAGGGCCAACAATAGGGACTCCAATGGCGAGTCCCGAACTGTACATAAAAAAATATAAGGATCAAAATATATGACCAAAATAAGGCCTAAAAATAGGGGCCCTGATGGCGATTCCCAAACTGCAGTCCCAAAAAGGGCCCAAATATTGATTTCTAAACTGTAAGGTCCAAAAATATAGGGCCCAAAATATATAGCCCAAAAAGTAAGGCCCTCAAAAAGGGCCCAAATGGAGAGTCCTAAAATGTAAGTCCCAAAATATAAGGCCCAAAATATAGCCCTAAGAATTAACGAGCCTAAAGAGCCCAAATAACTAGTCCTAAACTGTAAGTCTCAAAATATAAAGCCCAAAATGTATGGCCTAAAATCAGGCCCGAATATATGAGATCCAAATACGGCGGGCGGACTGTTTTGACTTTCGAGACGGGTTAAGAAACCCCTAAAAGTTGTTCCATTTTAATAGATTTATATTGCTCAAAATATAGATAGTTTCCGTGCCAATGGGTTTGGTTTGAAATTTTTCTATTCAGCATGATTTTTTATTTGAATTTTTTGACAATCCAAAAATTAAAAATCAATCTTTCTACGCTTTGAATTAGAGATTATTTTCTCTATCAATTTTCCACTTCACATTAAGTTATGAATTCTTGAGATTTCAAGTCAATATAAATTGAATTTTCAACGAAATATTTGAATTAACAAAAAAAGATTTTCTGCAAAAGTAGTTGAATTTTTACCAAAATAAATTATTTTTTGAGCTAGTAATAAAATTTTTAACACAAACATAAATTTTTAACAAAGTGGTCGAGTTGCCAAACCGAACAGATAACCCTGAAACGAAAGAATAAATGTTTGAATTTTCGAACCGAAAAGAAGAATTTTTACATTCTCATCCTATAATGAGAAGGTATTAGAAATGTGCAAAATTTGACGGCCCCCCCCGCCCCGCGGGGGGGGGGGG